>CM021734.1:31706833-31785715 GCA_011075105.1 Heteronetta atricapilla | reverse complement strand
ATGAATATTGTGAAAAGAATCAAGGGCAGTGGATGAGTGCACATAATTTCTCAGATGGTCTGTGAAATCAGTATTATATGTGGAACTAATAGTATATTGGTGTTCCTTAATAATACTTCTAATCCTCTGATAACTCTCATATAATATGTGAAATAGGCTGTAATAAGCATTACAAACTTAATTATGGGGTAGGTAATACACACACTCACATATATGTACGTGAACACATCTCTATATTGTTCATGTATGTATGTCTATATTTTCTCTTTAATTTCATGTTACTTTGTTATGCATATTTCAAAAAACCATACAAAATGGAAAATAAGCATACATACAGAAAAAGCAAATGACATTCTGTATGTAGGTTTTGTGTTTTTAAAAGAAAATAAACCTTAGAGGAAAAGAAATGATAGAGGTGAATATGAAAGAAGAGGAAAAAATAGTACAAACATCAGATAAAAGTGTATTCTGAAAAGCAAAGAATATATGGGCATTTATTTATTTTGAGGCAGTATGTCTAGATGAAAAAAAATGTTTAGTATAGTTCTACTTTTGGTACTAGGCATGCATTTCAGTATACAACAATTAGGAATGCAGAACTTTTCTGAAGTCAATTTTTAAAACCACTTCTGTCACAGGCACATTGCAACTATGTAGGTAAGGGAGAATTTCTGTTTCAATCAAGCATTTACTATTTCAAATACTAGATTGTTATGCAAGTAGAATACTTACTACAAATAGAACATGATAATGAACATCAGCAGAGTCATATTTGCTTTGATCAAGCAGTATGTATACAAGTTTAAGAGTGTGCAAATTAAAAAAGATAAGCAATCACTCTTGCTCTTGTAAAGGGGAATTTATTTGACTTGGATGGTATTCCAACCACAGCAACTCCAAATGTCAGACTGCAGGGAAAAACAATCTTGTTGTTTATCTGTCAAGTTAATATTTGGCTATTATCTTGAAAAAAAAAAATGTGTTAATGTTGATAGCAGGCATCCATATCATAAAGTTTTTTTGTTGTTTGATTATGAACAAATTTGTCTCCTTGTGCATGGAAATTACAAGTAGACATGAATTATGGTCTGAATGCATACGAAAAAGACTTTGGAATTAGGGAAATACTTCATGCATATGGAAAGGGTGAGTTGGACAAGGTGACCACCAGATGTCTCTGTCTTAGAAGTCAAACTGGGGCTCAAGAACAGCAGGATTGGTCAGGCTGGGAGTAGATTATAGATTATTTTTCGGAACAAGTAGACATTGGTTCAGTTCTGCCTTTTCTTCTATGGTGTAATCTATTGTCATTTGCTTGAACTGGAAGGGAGAAAGACTATTACAAAACACTCCTGAAATACTTATTTCTAGTCATCTTCAAACTGCTATGGCTTACTCTTACGTAGTGACACTGAAAAATATTAGGCTATGTCTCAATTGCATGTGCATTTCTTGTTGTGCCAGTTAATCGTTGGTTCTTCATTAGTCAAAACACTGAAAAAGTTTGTAAGGGACTTTTCATCTGGGAGTCTGCTTGTGTTGCTGCTGAGGATATTGTAAGCAATTTGTTAATACTTAGATTCCCACCTGAAATCGTTAGAAAGTATTTCTAGCATCCTAATGAATTTTATTCTTCTGATTTGCATGGCTCTGACAGAGAGCAATGTTTATGCAATATCTTCAGTGGAAAAAAAAAAGCATGCTGTGAGATTTCCAGGTACAAACAGGAAGAAGGCAGCCAACAGAAGAACATTGACTGCCAGCTTCTGATCCATTTCCAGAGACCAAGAAATATGGGATAGATTCTGTACATTTATATGTGTATTGCAGAGCATGCCAAGTCTGCATATCTAACACATGCACACACAGCTCTCCTCTGCAAGCCAGGTGAAGACAGGTAGGTCATTGGGGAAGGAGGAGAATATGTAGTATTAACAACAATGCCTCATTGTATATGATATCATTACAGGTAGGGAATTATTTTCAGTCTCAAGAGACAATCAGTGAAGATGGCTAATTTAGTCATCACCACCTGAATACCTGTCAGGCCTGATTCTGATTTTGTGGTATTGAGACCACTATATTCAGGACAGCCAGGGTTATAATGCCTAATAAAGTGCAACCACTGGCTCGGGAGGGCGGGCAGGGGAAGGAGGAGCAAAGCTCAGGTGCATCAGGGTAATGGAGGGAGGAAAGAAATGAGGCAATTTGGAATTCAGCCTGTGTCTGGCAGGGAGGGAGCTTCAGTCAGAACAGAGCTTTTTTTCCAATTGAGCAGGTGGATAGAGACATGCTTTGTTTTTAACCCCTTCGACGGGCACATTTTAACAACTGAACTTCCTGTATTCATTAAAACTATTTCCAGTGTTGACCTTGTTTTGCTGAAGTGTTAATGGGATCGGGGTCAGATGCACAGCAATCAGTATTTTCTGTATTATTTCTCTGGATTAAAATATTTCTTTTAATCTTGCTGTGAACAACTTGCCTCTTTCCCCGTTTTCTCTCCCTCCTGTCTTACAGTCAGTGTTTGCTGTTACGTTAGCCAGTTCAACACTGATTCTCATTAATGGAGGCCTGAGTCAGAACAGAATCAGGTCCAGTGTGTAGAGGTCTTCAGACAATAATGACTTTGTTTGAAATGAAACAAAATAAGAGAAAAAAAAATGTAATGTCATAAGCACACTCCCCTGGTTTATTAGACAAATTTCAGTGTATAAACACAAAACATAGAATACGTTTTCTACACTTAGGTTTTTTGCCCAAAGATTATAAAATAATCTCCCACAATTAATAGTGGGAGATTATTTTATATTAATATTTAATATAATATTAATAATTATTAATAATTTAATATTAATATAATAATATAAATAATTAATTTATATAATTAATTCTTCATTACAGTGAAGCACCTGTAAAATACAGGCAGGCGAAGAAAGATACAGGCAGAAAGTAGTACTTGAGGATTCAAAAATAATCTGAGCTTTTCTTGTGTGGTCTAGTCCCCAGACAACTGGAGGTTTATAGTTCACAGTGCTTATCTGGAAATGCTGTTTGCCTGCAGGCTCTGCGAAGTCATAAAACTTGATCCTTTAAAATCCTCTGTCCTGGGGGGGGGGGAGGGGGGCGGTAGCGGGGAAATCCTTTGCAGTAAGATGCAGCAGTGAATTCTGAAGACTGAGAGCAGAGCTCTTCTTGAGCATGTCAATGTGGCTCCCAGTTCTAAGGTGATAATTCTCTTCCTCCTGAGGCTCCCTGAATGTAGTATCTATGTCCTATGCAAATTCCAGGATTTAATCTAAGTAACAAGACTTGCTCCCCACCCCCCAATTATTTATCCAACCACAGTTAGAAGTCTTAAGGAACTGGTTTTTTTTTTTTAAATTTTGCTTTTCTCAGGATTGAATGTCTTGAATTCTAATCTACTTCTACCTGTGGCACTAGCATTCAGAAGGCATGGCTATTTAAGAAAAAAAATCTCATTATAATCATGGAATATTAATAAGCTATCAGTTAAACATTTTTGTTACCTCTCAGTACATACTCAAAATGTATTTTTAAAAATAAGTCATAGGAAGATTGTCTATAAAATCTCTCTAAATTTTCTTCTACGCTCCTTCTTCTAAATAGTCTTTCCTGTGAGGGGAGAAAGGGATGTCAAAGCACAGAATTAATGCAGGTGTGAAATTCTTTTTTTCTAGCCATCTGCTGATGATTCCTTCTGTTGCTAACTCAATAGCAACATCTAGCTGTAAACTTTCAGTCAGGAGGTCTATGGGGTTAGCAAGAGAGAAAAGGTACATCTTTACCATTGTACCCTTGCTGGACTTTTCTTTTGTGTTCCTGATACTGAAAATCACCACTGTGGAAATGATTAATCTCAACCAATTATTTTAAGGGATGACGAGATACACATGTATCATCTAGCTTTTAATTAATATTGCCTTTTTAATTTCATGTGGCAAAGAATGAAATATAAAGTAGTGGTACGTGGAGGTGATGTAATTACCCTTTACATTGCAGTACTCAACTTGGACTTACCACATTGCTATCTAGGAGGAGGATTTCTGATTAGCCACTAACTAGAAAATAGTGTTATACACAATATTTTTTTTGTAGCTGTTATCATGCTGTTAACAGCTACAATTTCAGATTCTTGAAGATTGTATTTTTTCATATTATATTACAATGACAAATTATCATCACTAATTCCCACCACAGCAGAACAAAACACGAAGAGATATTTTGTACGTAAAATTTGAGATGCTTGTCTCCTGCTCAACTTTGTGCTGCTTGGATTTCTAAGATCCAAGAGGCCAGATACTTTAAGTGGATATAGCCACAGAGATTTGAGGTCCAGCTCTTTTTCACACCTTCCTTCAGGTCCTCAAGACTGCAATATATATAATTCAACCTCTTAACATTTTTTCTATCAACAAAACTTTATTATTTTCCACTTTTTCTTCTCAGTCATTTTCCCAAGGATTTAATGACTAATTTCATAACCTAGAAGATGATACATATAAGCTTTTATCTTTATTAACCTTTATCGTCATAGTTCATTAAAGTGAAAGTCATGCCCTGCAGGATACACAGTGGAAATAATATGCACAATCAATATAAAAATATAAAATGAACGTGGTATATAACAGTGACAAGGGCAATCAGCTTTACTGGTTTGCTGGCAAACTGGGATGTAAAACTTGGACTTATTTTTTAAATTAAATAATTGTCTACTTAGTTTATGGTTTGTTTTCACTTTTCTGATTCTAATTAGCTAGTTAAATTCTGTTTTTAAATGAGATGAATTGTGCATTTTAAACATTGTTTTAACAACTAGTACACTATGCATCTGTAAGGTGATATATTCTAAATTAAGAATCACCTGTTCTTAAGAATTATGTGAAATAACACTTTTTAAACTGCCTCCAGTAAAGTTGACTAAGTACATCTAAGTTGACTATACATCTGTCTATCTTTTCAATATCGATATTCTTAAACATCTGTAAAACCTACACTCTTTATGTGACAGAAAAATAAGTTCAGAAAAAAATATCAAATTTCAATACTAGGAATGTGCCTCACTGGCTTTAGCACTTTTTTCTTCACAGGTTAAATGGTCTTCATTATTTTTTGAAAAAATATTTTTAAAAGTTTATTTTCATGTATGGATGTGTTTCATCCTTTGAAAACAAAACAAACAAAAGCCTTGAGACAATCATTTACTCCAGACAGTAACTATTTTATCTTCATCTGAAAATTTGAAATGTTTGGATTTTGTTCTGAATCTTTTTCTTGCATTTTTAGCAAATACAAATATTCTAAGCTCTTGAAACTTCATGACTATTTCTTATTTTTTTTTTTTTTTGTCGTTGATTCATTTAGAGCAATATTACTTGTCCTTTTGCCTCAATCCAAATTTTTGTAACTATTGTAACATTTAATATTCTACAGAGATCTTTTATCGTGTTGCATCTTGCATTTTTTTGTTGTGAAGTCCTACTAGGAGCAGGACTCTGTATCATTTAATATGAAATGTGTTGTGAAGCCATTCAGAAAAATAATCAGATTGGTGGAAACTCTGCAATACTTTTCTGGTGGTCTTTGAAAACACTTTATTGATGGACTTTATGCTGTATTATTAACATAATATGAACCTGATCTGAATAATAACTTCACAGTTCTAAGATCCCACTTCATAATTAAAATAAGAGAATGCTTGTTGCAAGTCTCTGACCCTATTAGGGATAATGAATCCAGTTCCACCCTAATTTTCGCTTACTCTGCCTCCATAGGTGGCAGAAATCACTTGTGATCAAATGGTGCACAGGACTATGGCTGTATTAGTCCAAGTAATGATGAGGTGGAGAATTCCAGAGTACCAGAAAACAGCTTCATGTAGTAATATTGATTCAGGACTACTGAATCAATGCAGAGAACAAAAGTTGAATTGAGGAAAGAATAATTTCTGTGAAATGGAGAGCTTTAATAAGATCTCATAAAAGAGTGATTTTCAGGATTCTGGCTCAAGAGTATTTTATTAAAAATGAAGACAGAGGAGAGGGCCTGTATGCTTAGATGATTAATCAGTGACATTACACAACACAGTGATCCATTCTTTAAAAACATATTTTACTCTCCTCTGAAGATCTTTCTTTCTCCATTAAATGTATCTAGTTTCAGTATCTAGGGACTTTCCTTTTTTGTGCCCTTTTCTAGTAGCATCCAGTATTCTGAAAAATTCAAGGTAGATACCATTATACAACATTAGTTTCCCTGTCATGTCAAAATGGTATATAAAACTTTCCAATTTTTAGTAATTTGCTTGCAAAGATAAATATAAAAAGCCAAATTATTTATGGATGCATACTACTATTTAACATTCTTGTATCATTAACCATTATCATATAACCATATACCATTATTATTATTTTACTTGCTATCCTTGCTAAAAATATGGTTCAGAAATTTGTATTTTTTTACAAGTCATTTCACATTAGAGATGCAATAATAAATCCCCACAGAAAACCATTTTTCCCTAATTATATATTCAGATCCAACTCTCTGATCAGTTTAACCATCTTGAACTATAAAAATTTTACTGAGAATGTATGTGCAGCATGAGCACAAATTTTGCTCATTTGGATGAAACCATAGCTGATACTATAACTTTTTTTTTGCTGTATGAATTGTCCTGATCTCATGCTACCAAGAAATTCAAGCTAAGCAATCCTTCTGCGCTCCATGTGAAATATGGCTTTTATTACCTTGCAGTAAAAGTATTTCTTATTACAATATGTAAGATAATTCTTCAGCATTTATTTTCCAGATTGGCTTTAATTTTTTCATTTGAAGGCTTTGCACAGGACTATTTCTTAAATGTTTGTTTTTGTTTATTCATTTAGAGCATCTTTCATCCAGAAAGTGAACCACAGGAAGAAACTAGTATATACTAGATATCTATAGATATACTATAGATATACTAGATATAGATATACTAGGTTTATTCGATTGAGTTTTCTTCAGCAGTCTTTCCTTTGTGATTTTTGTAACTGCAAAACTCAGTCTGTGACTTAGCTCCATTTTTTCACAAACCAAAGTATCAATTAAAAATATCTTATAAGCTTCTGTCCTCTTATCCTGGAGATTATTGTTGCTCAAGTAGGCTGTGCTTACACTGGGATGCTTCCAGTTCTGCCGAGATTACTATACGCATGACATGTTATTTTTACTTTTTTTTTCCCCTTTTGTGTTTACTGTTGGGATCACTAAAGTAGTCCAAGCACAGAGCATTCTATTTGTTTCTCAAAACTCCTTCCATTATAACTTATCAGATGAGTACTACATCCATCACCATGCTCAATTCCTTTCAACCAAAAAATAGGATAATTTGATATTTTTCAGTTTCAGATTGGATTTTCATTAAAAACAAACAAATTCCACAGTGGTTTTATTTGGCTTTCAAGTAATGAGGACAAATGTTAACGTGTCCATTAAAAACTTCAGTGGTTTTTGTAGCTCTATTCAGGCCTGACACACAAAGAAAATGGAGAGTCTAATGAGACCTGAATTAAAAGATGTCTTAATTATGCCTACTTTGATTGTTATGCATTGACGTGGCTATGCTTAGATACTTTTAAGAACATAGAAGGTTAAAGCCTTAAATACAAAATTTAAAACAAAGTTCTTACAAACTTTAATAATTAAAAAATGTTACTATTTGACGTTGTTGAAAGTGACCCAGGAAATGAGCAAGTGAAAATTATTTCACTTGAACTGTCTCTTTAGCTCTTAAGTATTTCAAAGTTTGCATTTAATGTAGCTTGCTAAATATCAGTACAGACTGTTCATATTTCCCAAATTAAGTATAGCAGCATTAACTATTTCTGTAGCCATCACATGATATCAATCGCATCTGTTTAATGTTTATTGTTAATTCTATCAAAAAACTTTTTTTGCACTTGAACTCTCCTACTAAGGACATAGTAAAAAACAAAAAAATGTATTAAATTAAAATGATAAAAATTTAACAAGCTTATTCCTTATACTTCACCTCTTCCCATGAAAACAAAACAAAATTATTGGTCATTTGTTTAATGCATAACCTATAATTATGGGTTTGCAACCTCGAATGAACAACCTATAATTTAAAGTGTAATTTCAAAGGAGAAATAAGACCTACCACCTCTCTGAGGCATCAGCACAATATTCCATTCTCTAGGGTGGTTCATAGAAATGCTATTAATTTCTATTACTCTTTTCTAGATATTGTACTTGCATCAATGCAAGTAATACATAACTAATATTGCATTATTTTAACAAAATACATTCAATTTTGTTAGTTTATCTAGCATTATTTTCGTGTTAAATCATTTGATTTTCAGCATTGCTTTTTACATGAGAAAATTCTACTGGATAAACAAAACCTTTAAAGTGTATTACTTTAATTACTGTAGTACAGCAAACTGATCCTAAAACTTGTGAAAGACCAATCCATTGCAATTGATTTTTTTTTTTTTAATTTTATTTTTAAAGGTCTGAGAAAGAACTGCATTAACTAATCTGGTTTTCCTTGTAAAGTTCTCCCATTTATCTCTATAAAATTTCCTTCCTGCTATAACTGTAACATGAGTAAAGCATGCCATTAAAAAATAAAGAAATAAAAATTACCAAGTCTTCAAGCACATTCCATGCCTTAATATTTTCAAATCATTTCTCTTGATGGTTCATTATTAATAATAAACCAAAGACCAGATTTATTGCTCTGGTGCATCTGTCCTCTCGTTCCAGTTACTGCTTCCTGGCATATACTCCAGAAGATAAGATGCAATGAAAGTCTTTGTTTGGTACTTTGTTTGGTACTGTGTAATAATTTTGATAATATATCTATTCAGAGTGAACAAGTCTCCTCTATTTAGGTTAACTATATGCAACCTCTCAGAAACTAAGAAAGAAGCTAGTAGCCAATATGGAAGTTACCAGGAAGGATCACAAATTCGACCATGGAACTGTCTGGCAGCTTGGCAGATTTCTGAGTGCAAAATTTAGAAACACAACGGCTGCTATTAAGAAGTCACTAAAATGGAGGATAATGAAAAGACTGAGAAACTGACAGGAACTTTGAATTGATAAAAGGAAATCTTTGTAAGACAGATTACTTATAGTCTATTATTAAAAATAAACCCTATTTTAGCCGTGTCTACTAGTATCAGTAATAGGTTGGAGGGTTGGAGGCAGGGAAGATAAACTACTTTTTTTAATAAAAAAGGAAATATAATTAAAAATACTTATTAAGTAGATATTTAACTTAAGATATTTTCTGAATAATTATTGCAGCTCTCTGCATATGTGTGTGTATATATATATATTTTCAATGTTACTTCCTATCAACACTAACTCCAAGAGAAAATAACTATAGCTTTACAATACATTGCCTACTTCATGGTAGGGGGATAGTAATGAATTGTTGCTATATAATAGCATATATAGCTCTACTTTATATTTCATTTTAGAAAAAAATAGTTGAAATGCAACAGTCATATGTTGAGCTAATCTTGAATTTTTTAAGATTCAATAATAAAAAGAAAAATATTAATTCTGCGTTCTAGTTTCCTAAATGGGTAAAGAAGGTACACATTTTTATCAACCTTTCATCACATCTCTGGTAAAATGAATGTGTTCCTATAATATATAGTCGAACACTTTACAAAAGGGCAGATGCAGCTGATTAATATTCGTATCATGATCTTCTCTTTTCCTTTGTAATGCTACCTTATCCGCCCTTGTAAGATGAATGGTAAAAACAACATATTATTACTAGAAAATCCTCAGCACGTTGGTTTTAATCAATACTGGTAGATATCCTACAATTTTACCCATAATTATGTCCTCACACAGACTAAATATTGCTTGCATTCCTGGATTGTAAGAAGGTAATTGATGTTGATGCTGACATGTCAATACTCTCTAATTGTCATTCTTCCTGCAGATTTTCTTTTATCTAGACAAAATTCTGCAAAGAGGAAAGATAAGATCGGAATGAACCTCAGACAGGCTGAATAATAAAATGCAACAACACATTATGTGGTTTTTAGAAAATTACACTTTAGGAAATTACACTTAAAAACCATCTCTGAAATTTAAAAAAAATGAATAGGAGTTCTAGGCAAATTACTCCCATTAATGTCAATGGGAATTGTGCAGCTAAAACCCATCTGCAGATTTTTATTTTTATTTTTGGAGAAAAATAACACTATGTTTTAAATAAATATAATACTTTTCAGTAATTATGGTAGTACCTGGAGTTTTAGGAGCTCAGAATGTGGGGGAGGATAATGGAATACCCATCCTGTCCCTTAAAGTTTCTGGTGATAATTCAGTATACTAAAATACTATTTCTTGGAGATCTCTCTTTTCCTTTTTCTCTAATCAAATCTGGAGTGTCCTCAGATAATACCGAAATAAATATATACACTGAATATTATTAGCTTATATAAAGACAGACAAGTGTGTTTATGTGTATGTATAGTAGAACTTTTTTTTTCTTCTCATGTTCTATGATACATATCTTTGTGGCCCTTATATGGAGCACCTCTCCTATGAGAGGCTGAAAGATCTGGGACTGTTCAATCTGGAGAAGTGGAGGCTCAGGTGAGATCTTATCACTGCCTATAAATGCCTCAAGGGAGGGTGCAGAGAGGACTGATTCTGGCTATTTGAAGCATTGTCCAGTGACAAGACATGAGGCAATGGACACAAACTGGACCACAAGAGGTTCTGTTTAAAGGCCAGAAAACACTTATTTTCTGTATGGATGACTGAGCATGGGAATAGGTTGCCTGGACAGGTTGTGAAGTCTCTGCCCTTGGAGATCTTCAAAAGCCATCTTTTGTCTGCTAGGACATGGTCCTGAGCAACTTGCTGTAGGTGTCTGTGACTGAACAGGAGGATTGGACCAGAAGAACTCCAGTGGTCCCTTACAATCTCAACCATTCAGTGGTTCTGTAATATTCATCTACGACACTTTTATCAACTTCTCCTTCGTTATCTCATTGCCTTCTTGGTGGGTTGAAAGATAGTCTTATGTTGCCGTGTATGGCCAGCATAAATGTACATTGATTATTGGAGCATTTAAAGTTCAGTGCAAAAATAAGCACAAACAACAGTAATCTCCTGTTGTATAACCATAATTTATGTAGCATGCATAGCACCTCCTACTTATATGAAAGTTGTAGCCTGCATTTGATGAGACAAATTGGTTTATATATTCCTCTGTACAGAAGTTATTTTGGTTGTAATAGTATTCAGTAAGTTTCAATGCAATATACCTCTTCACTACTTCAACCATGCATTAAGTATTTGAGTGATTAAGTATAAAAATAAAAACACTACATCTAAAATTAGCAGAACTTTTTTTTTTCCCTCCCATGTTCAATGAAACTGCCTATGAATTTAATTTGGATTTGGTGTGCAATCAAAAAATGAGGTATAAAGTCATAATACTAGAAACAGAAATTAGTTATATTGTATTTCTGTAAAGGTGAGCTGCCTAAAAAATTTACCCAGAGCAAGCCTCTATACATGTTCATTTGAAGTTTTTTCCTATTTGGCTTGGAGTTTTGGCCAGTTGGTTTTGGACAATTCTTCTAATGAAAGCAGTTTGAGTATAGAAGGGCAACAGCCCATGGAAGAATTGATCCATAACGTCAACATGAAGGTTCCCCCCCCGCCCCCCTCAAATAAAATAACACCCTTTTGAAAACAGGGCATTTTCTGCTTCAGTAAAGTGGAGGAAAGACTATTTGGCCTTGCCTACTGTTTTATTGGGCCCACAGTATCTTTAAGATTACCCTTGTCAAGATCTTTTATTAGAAGCAAAACAATAATAGAAAAGCACTTCAGAGTCCTACTAAAAAGCAATGATTTAGTTAAATGAGGGTCTTGAATTTAAAGATAAAAATCAAAACTACTTATCTTCTTTTCAACTACAGTAGTCATTGGGGCGTATGGGCCTAACTCTTAACTCCTAGCTCTTGGGAGCTATCTGCAGCCTGCTGCATGCAGGTCTTTCTATACCAGGCAGCAATTTTAGGAAATGTGTCATCATCAGTCCTTCATATGTAAGCTCACCTGAAGAATCCTTGCTTTTAAAATAATTCTATGTTTCTCTGCTTTTTTTTTTTTTTTTTTTTTTGAAAAGTATTATTCAGTAGAATGTAATCAGTTTTCCACACATCTTTTTGGTTTATACAATGCTGCTGTGACATAAACATGAAGTTATTTCAATGCAGTTGAAGAACATTAAGCTTAGGACTGTGATTTTAGCCTGAAGCAATTGTTCCACCTCAAGGACCAAGGTTTTGCTTACTCTATCTTAGAGGATCCAAGGCTGCCTTTAAGACTAGTATGTGCACTACCAAGACATCTAGGAGCTTCGCTTGAATGCACAGTCAGACATGCCTAAATAGAAAAACTGTGCATCAGCCTTTGTGCAGAGCTGCTGTGGACAGCACAAAGTGTATGCTTTGCTGAAGCATGGTCTTGAGATAGTTTCCTTTAAAAACATATAGGCAGGGACAAGATGATTTGGAACTTTTGCATATCTTTCTTCTCTGCTGCCCGTTTGCTTTAAGGGGTTGTAATTTGTTGTATGCAAAGAACAGCTTCTTCCTGGGATTGCTGTGTTGTAGACCTGTTCTCCATATTCATCAGGGATCTAAATCAGCAAACCAAGAAACGAATCAGATTTCACAGATGTGCCCAACCCTGATCTCTGTGGGGTGGGTTTGTTGGTTAAATGAAACAAATCTTGCACTTCATCACTTCAGTATCTAGGCTTCTCAAATACTGTTGTGTCCCTTTTATTAGGGGTTTATTACTCAAGACTTCACCAAATGTTCTCCATAGGCCCCTAAGGGTTACTGTAAGACTCTTGTTATTCAGTGATAACTAATCCTGGGCATGTCACTAACTCTGTGAAAACTTCAAGAGCTTTTTTGCCCATATTTCTGCCAAGTCAACTTGCTCTGTATCTTTCTTCATGGAATTGTACATTCATGTGATGTGTTAACTGATCCAAGAACAACCTACAACGTAATATTTTCCCAGAATTGGCTTCCATAAATGGTAGCAATGTTTAACTGGATTGAGCTGTGTATGCAGAATGATGCACAAGAATGTATGCACAAGAATCCTGTTACAAACATTAAATTACCATGCTTTCCATGACAAGTCATGTTCTGACAAGAGCAGCAATAAAATGCGTCACGTTTTGCTCATTCTTACTGTAGTAGATGGAGGCAAGGCCTTGTTTACTGCTACTTGATGGGAGAGCTTTACAAATACAAATCTTGTTGCTACTTTGCATGTGTTTTGAGTTCAAATTGCAATTTTACTGCAGTTGCTGAGAGTATGTGATAAAGTCTGATTTTGTGATTTTTTTTTGAAACACAAAAGCTCAGCATAATGTTGTTGATCAAACTGGTTCTGAGAATATTTTACCCAATTGTTGTGCTTTGTGCGCACGTGCCTTCTACTTCCTGTGACCAGAAGCTATTATTTCATCCATAAATAAATAGTTTCTGTGTGTTATAATTTGAATTTCGTATCCCATTGTATTAATATAAGCTAATATGTAGATGTTCTACTATCTTAGCTTGTACATGTTTTAACAGCACGGTAAAAGGTATTATCTTGGTAATATCTCTCACTGAAATATTATATGTAACAGTAATTATTCCTTTAATGCTTTTTTTCTTTAAAGTTAATACATAGTTACAAAGTATCCCCAACTGCAGAATGATCATTAAAGGTAATGAACACACAAGTATTTTTCTGCGTTTTAATTACATTTTATGATATGACTAATGATAAATTTTCATTATAAAATGTTAATCAAGCAAATAAGTTTGCATTCCTTCTTTCATCAGTTTCTGTAATTAGTGGGTTATGTTTATTAAATTATTTTAATTTTTGTCGCATTACAAGGACGATGTACTATATGTTTTAGACTAATTAGCATTATGCTTATTGCAAGAATTCTATTAATTCAGCAGTTACTTTTTAAATACAGCAGACTGGGAAAAGAGGACTTCTCCTGAGTTTTGCAAAAGAGAAATGAGACTTCTCTTGTAGCCCACTGGTGTATTTTGTTAGTTCTAGAATGTTATCTACCTGTACAGATCAGCTCTGGTCTTTTTTGTAAACATCTGTGTACCTTCTCTTGAATCACTGCCCATTGAGAGTCCCTTTGACTATCCTGTTCTACTCCCTTTCTTGCTAATACAAAACCCTTTATCTGAAATCAAGCTTGATACTGTTACAAAATTATTTACAGAATATGTCATTTCTGAACAGTAACATAGTTCATTGTCAGGATGTCTGAAGAGAAATTGATGCTATTTTGTGTTTTGAGACAGAGAAAACACTTGAAAATGATATTTTTTTTGTTTATATTTAAAACTTTTTTTTACAGTCTAGTTTGATATATATTGCAGATAGCTTATAAATTATAATTTGCCAGAATGGCAATTTGTGGGGCCAGCCATCCATGATCTTTTTTTAGTTCACAAACACAGCAGAAAATTTGATGTTTTTTCTGCTTTCATCCACTGTGCTTTGAAAAGTTTGCATTGAATTCAGTTTCTTGGACGCACCAGAAAGGTTTCATTACAGTTCTGATATGTTCTGCATTGATACATTTCATCAGATTGCTGCAATATGATGCAACACAAAATGATGCAAAGCCATAGAATTTGATTAATTTTGTTTGAGATTTACAGGTTCAAAACTATTTTGGTACATTGGAGCAAATCAAAAATCCTTGAATGATTTGTTCTGCTTACAGGTGACTTGTAGCAGTAGATAATGTAATCACTATTGTGTAGCTCAAATGCGAGTGAAAATTTGTTTTGTTATAACCAATTGTTTGCTTACCACTCTTGTGTTTTTCCATTCAACCAGGAAGAGTTTCTGCTCCCCTGAGCATTTGAACTTTATTTTCCTAAGTTATAGGTGCTTATAACGTTTATTCAATTACATAAGTCTTCTTAATGGTCTTCTACATAACTTAATCCATATACATATTATCTTTTAATAATAAGAAAGAGAACTGTATTTTATGCTCCTTCAATATAAGTTTTTCTTCTATATTTTTTCACTGTTTTCAGTTGAAAAGACTCTTATTGTAGCAGGCTTTTCCTAACCAGAGGGTTAATTTCACAACTCAGAGATGCTCAACCCACTCTAATCAGTGGTTAACCTTGAAATAACTTCAGGCTTACAGACTTCTTTTTCCATCTGGATGTGCTTTGCTGCTACCAAGGGTCTTGCTGGCAGAAGGCATATTGCACCAAGGCTGTTCTGTGATCTGCTAGCACAAGTTTTCTTTGTAGATTGAATGGTAGCTTACACTTACAAATTTGTGTCTTTTGAGAAAAAGATGCTATGCAGCGCTGCTCCAAAATCTTCAGATCAAATAAAAGAAAATAATTATATTAAGATTATATTAAGAAAATTGGGACTTTAAAGGAAATGAAAGACATTTGCAGTTAATGCCTTTTTTCCTTGATATTTGTTTTTATGGAGTAAAAGAAATCTTAATATATTTCATTAAAAAAAAAATCTTTTTTAAGTCTAAAATTTCATCCAAATAGTTTTCTTTCCCCTCCTAGCTTTGCCAAAATTGTTACACTTTCTCCTCCAAAAAGGTCTTTTTCATCCTTTTTAGTGTTTTTCTTCTTTGAATCCAAGATTTTAAAGTTTACTTTCCTGTGAATCTACTCTGATTTAATAATTAGTGCTTGGATTAAGTCTTCAGAATCTACTTATTTCAGCCTAAGCAGCAGACATTATAGGCTTTGCAGCTTTAACGGGAAAAGAAAAATCCCATTATTTTTAGTTGCAAACTACAAGAACAGGAAAAATGGAAAAAAGACTAGTGAGTTTTGTGGCACTAAACAGTGTCCACTGAGCCTATAAATTGCAGTATCTGAATGCTAACATAAGTTAGCAGTTTTGACACACTTGGTTGTTTTGAAACAACAGAAGAAAAAGAAAACGCTTGACTTAGATTTTCAAGATTGGGTTGCAGAAGCTTCATCATTAGCAGTGTTATTTTACAAGAGGAGAAACACTTAAAACATTTTAGTCATATGCATATTAGATGGCCTCATTGTGAAGTTTAATTATGGCTGCACATTTCTATGTCCCTGTGAACTAGAAAATACTTTTGTATTATTGATTACAGCTTTATTCTTGTAATCAATTTTGAATCTCCTCAACAGAGTCTAAACAGTTATGTGAGTGCCCAGAATTAGTTTGTTTTTTTCATATTAGTTGGACAAAGGTAGATAATAAGTCTTATCCTGAAATTACATGCTTGGTAAATGAGGAAAAAAAATATTAAAAGGCTAAGGTTTACCAATTCAGGAAAGTGAGTATGCAGTCCAGAAAAACATTTACATTGTTATAGATACATCTGTACAATATCTGTACAATATTGGCATATTGAAGACTCAAAGAAGTTCATACGTGCACCACAACAACAACAAATCTTTGGAGCTTATTGATTAAATGAAACAATGCAGTTAGGCCTGGATTGTAGTGAGTACACTCATTTTGTTATTAGTAGTTTATAGAGTGTTAAAGGTACCACATAAATTGCAGCAATAGGAAAAGTAAATGTCTCCTTTTTCGGTTCAAATATTTAAAATAAATATATTCTATAATAGAAATAGACCTGTAAAAGTGTTTTGCACTTAGTCTATTCCCAATGCCATTTTTCAGACATGAATTTATAAAACAGAAAATATTTGAAGAATACTTTGCACTACACAAAATAGATAACATCTCCTTGACTAACTGTTGTGCAAAAGAGAAGTTTGAAATTTTGCAGGACAGATTGCTGCCTTGAGCAAGTTCACATAGTTTTTTTCTCATGTCATTGGAGACAACTAGCATAGTGTATTTTTACGCTGAATGTCATGGTATGCAACAAGTCCTGTTTACTCTTGTCATGATCCAAAGGCGGGGGAAGTTACCTGGCCTATGGATATATGCATACAGCAACAGTGAGGTCATAAGATTTCATAATACACAAAAGACAGAAGTTTTATTTCTAAAGATTCTGATTTACAGCAGATCACCACAAAGCAGCATCAGCAAGCATACTATGATTAATAAGGCAAGCATGTGTACAGATAACAAGCTATTACAGGAAGCAAATCTATCTGACGTAGATATTGAGAGAATAGCGCTAATTAGTAGTAGCAATGATTAGAAACAGTAGGAAGACAATTAGATGTGGTAAAAATAAGTAATACAGCAGCAAATATAGATTAGTATTTTAGGTTCAACAAACCTATCAAAATACTATGGCACTGAATATACTTACAGATTATTGATGCTATAACAGCAAATACACATATGATAGGTTATACTTATCTATATAGAATCATAGAATCATAGAATATCCTGAGTTGGAAGGGACCCTTAAGGATCATCAAGTCCAACTCTTGACACCGCATAGGTCTACCCAGAAGTTCAGACCATGTGACTAAGTGCACAGTCCAATCGCTTCTTAAACTCAGTCAGGCTCGGTGCAGTGACCACTTCCCTGGGGAGCCTGTTCCAGTGTGCAACCACTCTCTCAGTGAAGAACCCCCTCCTGATGTCAAGCCTAAATTTCCCCTGCCTCAGCTTAACCCCGTTCCCGCGGGTCCTGTCGCTGGTGTTAATGGAGAAAAGGTCTCCTGCCTCTCGACACCCTCTTACGAGGAAGTTGTAGACTGCGATGAGGTCTCCCCTCAGCCTCCTCTTCTCCAGGCTGAACAGGCCCAGTGCCCTCAGCCGTTCCTCGTACGTCTTCCCCTCCAGGCCTTTCACCATCTTCGTAGCCCTCCTCTGGACACTCTCCAACAGTTTCACGTCCTTTTTATACTGTGGTGCCCAGAACTGCACACAGTACTCGAGGTGAGGTCGCACCAGCGCAGAGTAGAGCGGGACAATCACCTCCCTCGACCTACTAGCGATGCCGTGCTTGATGCACCCCAGGACACGGTTGGCCCTCCTGGCTGCCAGGGCACACTGCTGGCTCATATTCAACTTGTTGTCTACCAGGACCCCCAGATCCCTCTCTTCTAGGCTGCTCTCCAGCGTCTCATCGCCCAGTCTGTACGTGCAGCCAGGGTTTCCCTGTCCCAGGTGCAGGACCCGGCACTTACTCTTATTGAACTTCATGCGGTTGGTGATCGCCCAGCTCTCCAACCTATCCAGATCCCTCTGCAAGGCCTTTCCACCCTCATCCGAGTCCACAACTCCTCCAAGTTTGGTGTCATCAGCAAACTTGCTCAAAATACCTTCTATTCCTACATCCAGATCGTTTATAAAAATATTGAAAAGTACCGGCCCTAAAATGGAGCCTTGAGGGACCCCACTGGTGACCGCCCGCCAGCCTGACGCAGCCCCATTTACCATAACCCTTTGGGCCCTGCCCATTAGCCAATTGCTCACCCATCGGATGATGTTTTTATTTAGCTGTATGGTGGACATTTTGTCCAGTAGGATCCTATGGGAAACCGTGTCAAATGCCTTGCTGAAGTCCAAAAAAATCACATCAGCTGGTTTCCCTTGGTCCACCATACGGGTGATCTTATCATAAAAGGAAATCAGGTTAGTTAGGCAGGACCTACCCTTCACAAACCCATGCTGGCTGGGACCAATGACTGCTTTGTCCCCCAGGTGTGCCTCAATAAGTTTGAGAACCATCTTCTCCATGATTTTACCAGGCACTGACGTGAGACTGACAGGCCTGTAATTGCTAGGGTCTTCTTTCTGACCCTTCTTGAAAATCGACACAACATTTGCCAGCTTCCAGTCTACCGGGACCTCTCCAGACTCCCAGGATAGTTGAAAAATAATTGAGAGAGGTTCCGCGATGACGTCCGCCAGCTCTTTCAGCACCCGGGGATGAATCCCATCCGGACCCATGGACTTGTAGGGATCCAGGTGGAGTAGCAAATCCCACACACGTTCAGGGTCAGTTGGGAGTTTGTCATCCCCACCATCCCGGTCCTCCAGCTCAGGGCACCCTGGGTCCCGAAGCCCATCATCGGCATTGAAGACAGAGGCAAAGAAGGCGTTAAGCGTCTCTGCTTTGCCTATGTCATTGTCTGTGAGGAGACCTTCCCTATCAAGGAGCGGCCCTATGTATTCTTTAGTTCTCCTTTTTCCATTCACATATCTAAAAAAACCCTTTTTATTATCTCTCACAGACACAGCCAGCTTCAACTCTAGGTGTGCTTTAGCCACACGAATTTTCTTCCTACAAACACGAACAGCATCCCTGTATTCTTTCCATGTCACCTGGCCCTCCTTCCAGTAGCGAAAGACTCTCTGTTTCCACCTAATCTCCATTAGAATGTTCCTGGTCAGCCACGCCGGCCTCCTGCCCCGCCTGCCTGACTTGCGATATTATACGTATTATATCTATATTATATGTATTATATGCATACATACATATTCATAAAACCACTGGTACCAAATGTATCAGACTGATCCCAGAAGGGAGGTCTAGCCCCTCACAGGGGTCTAGTTGTGAAAGCTGATCTCAGAGAGACCAACCCTCTCAGAGGGTCTAAAACCAATCTCAGAGGAGACCGACCACCCCCAGAAATGGGCCCCAAAGGGGACCAGAGTAAGGGATAGAGTCTCATTTCAAAGTTGATTTGCCTCATGGGGTGTGGAGCACTGCAGAGTTGACACTGAAGCATCAGAGAGTTAACCCAATGTTACAGCAAAGCTTCAACCTGTTTAAGGAGGAGGAAAAAAAAAAAAAAAAAAAAAAAGACAAAAAAAAACAAAAAAACACAATAAAGAGAAAGGAACACATGCAGCACAGGAAGTTTCTCAGAGAGTGAGGCTCCATTTTTGGTAAAAATCAGGCCCTTTTTGTATCACTGAGATGTAAGAGGGTATGTAAGGGGATATGTAAGAGGGGATGTAAGAGGGTAAGAGGGTAGGACATCATCACTTAGGTAACTTATAGATGCTGTTAATGTTGGTCTTTATTCTAAGACAGCCAATAGACAGTAATGTTTGATATTTTCATTTTTGTAAACAAAAACTTCTTGTGTTGATACCCACTTTTTCAGGCCAGCTTCCTCTTTCCCAGGCTATTTTTTACTGTCTCACGTGATATATTCCTTTGTTTCTTGTTTTGTCTTTATCAATGGTATGTTCAGGATGCATCTGGTTCTCTGGTGTCCAGATGCACTTCAAGGATGGCGCTGGTTCCTCAGCTGAGTCACTTGGCCAAAGGCCGAGTTCCCAGGCCTGCAGTTTCTAGGCTGTCAGACTTTACTCTTGTCAGTGTTCAGCGACCATTTAATGTCAGTACTTTCTCATTATAGTCATGTTACCTCCTCCTATAATGCAGGTAACCACTCCATCAGCTGTGTTCCTTCTCATGCAGATAACTTGAGGGTGTTCAGTGAGTACGTGCAGTTACACGCAGGTGCACTACTAAAGAAAATTTCTTGTGTTAACTGGAAAATATGTAATATGGATACAAAACTTCAGCATTTCTGAAGAAATAAGTTGTCGGTCATAACATAAAATACTCCTAAGTTAGATTAGGAGCACGTGATATGGTAGCAGTTACCGGTTGAATGAGGAAAAAGTCTTTGCTGGTTGCCAGGAAATCAACGGGATGTATGTAAAATAGTGAAATAAAATCAAAACAAAAGAGCTGTCAACTTGGGCTGTAGTTTCAGAGTATTCAGAGCGAGTCTTTTAGTAAATGAAATTACTGAGTCTTTGAAAGTTTCTTGTTTTTCTCAATGTGTATTTTACTTGTTTCTTTGTTTCTTATGGATGAGTTTTTACTAATAATACTAAGAAAGGAACTTGGGTTCTTCAGCGAGACAGGGTCATACTGTTAGAGGTATGGAAAGTAGAGCATTTAATAAGCATACTAGTTAAAGTTTCTATTTAAATATACCATTAGTTTTCAAATGGAATTTAATTCCATATTTTAGTATGTGAAAAAGTAATATAACTGGAAAATATGGCTTAATAAATGTGTGCTGATATAAAAAATAAATTCCTTCAGCAACACTGGGGCTTGATTATTCAGAAACTTGTTAAAGAATTGTTGTGCAATTAAATTATGAAAGCTTAGAAGTTTTTGGAAAAAATATCATAATGTATATTTGCGGGAAGTATGAGGCTGGAAATGCTTGTGTGTTTTGAACAAAATAATACCTAGACCTCATTTTTGGCTTAAAATAGTAAAATGATAAATTTCAGCCATTTAAAACTTTTATTTTGTGGTAATAACTTTGAAACAAATGTTTTTTAGGTATTTTTTATGCAATTTTGCTAACAAAGCATGGTGGAAATAAGTCAACACATTTAATGTGGTTAAAGCCACATTAATAATTTTTTATTAACATATTTATTCTATAAATATTCACCATCTTTGAGATTAAAATCCTGGTAACATGTTTAAGGTTGATAGGAAAATCTATTTTTTTACACTCATAGGGGAGGGATTCAAAGATTTGTGGGGTAAGGAAACAGAGGTAGAATTAACTTAGGTAAGCCAAATATTCTGACCTGAACTAGAGACAAGTCTGAGAAGTAGTGCTGATATCTTTAAGGTTAAAAACAGCGTATCCAGGTAGGAGCATCCAGTGCTGTAGGAAACAATTGGTAGATTACATAGTGAAGAACTAAGGGGATCATAGTGAAAAACTTACTATGAATCAGATGTGGCATACTCTTCTTGGAAGGGAAATGTTATTTTGAAATATGTCAGTGTATGTTATATGTTGCTGATGCAGTTACAGAGATGATGTAATTTAAAAAGTTCTTCGTTTTAGAAAGGTATAAATTGGAATATTGGAATCCTTTAGACAACACGTATTTTAAAATGTTAAAAAATAGGAAGAGAAAACTCAGAAGACAACTGAACCAAGAGAGGACTACTTTGGTTTGCTTTAAAGATTAAATGTATTCTATGTTAACTGGGTTGCAAGCAAGCAGGGAAAAACAGGAGGAGGGGTGAGAAACTTATTTGTAGTTGTATTCAGTCTGTTTCATCTGGGATGAAACTTCCTAATTTTGAAGAGAGTTAAGCTCTGATCCAGGGATTGCAAGGTTCTGGTCCTCCCTCCTTGTCTCATGGAAGTCTTGTACTTTGGGCTGGTGGTCACCTTGATGGTTACCTCGTCTGATTAATTAAAGCCGATCTAAATTCAAAGTAACATCACATTGTAGAGAGTTTTGGTCAGTTGAATTTTGAACATCTCCCAAGATAGACATAAGGTGGTAGAGATTGCATGACCTCTTCTGGGTCATGTTCTGGTGCTTAATCACTGTCATTGTGGAAAAGAAGTGTGAAAAATTCTAGGGGACTTTAAAAACAGGTGGTATAGGAAACTTTATGCAGCATAACTGACCATCTCAGAACAGGAAGGAGGAGGAACTAGACTAAGCTTCTTTTGAATCTGTGTGTCTATTATTTATGTGGTAATTAATACTGAAAATAATACATATTTCTACTTTTAATTGCAGCAGGAAAAGAATCAGGAGGGCTCAAGAAGTAAAGGTAAGTACTAATTTTCAAAATATGTTGATTCGTGTAATTATCACAATTCTAACATTCGTTGTTGGTAGAAAAATTATATATCTGGACAGATTGTTTGCTGAGTATTTGGTATTTGAAATGACAAAAATATATCCAGTAAAGGGGGGATAAAATGTACATGTCTAAGCTACTTTTTTTTGAAGTCTTTGCTTGAGATGAGCAAGACTGACTGCTGTACTCTGTATGGGGTGAACTGCATCCTCTCACAAAGTTTGTGAACTAGACTACAGAATATTATTATACTTTAATGATACATCAGTAAAATCACTTCATCTTGCTATGCAGTAAATTTGTAATTGGATGTGATTACAATTTACTCATAAATTAATCACCTCCCTAGCAGGATACCTTGCAAAGGTACTGTCATCTATGTTTTTTGCATACAATTGTTTGTACTTTCACTGCACCTTATTCTGTGCCACTGGTTGAAAAGTATGTGAAATAGAATATCCAGGTTATAGAAACAGCCTTGTATCAAGAAAATAGAGAGTTCCAAAACACAAATTGTGTATTTCATGCTTTTTCTCTGGTGTAAAACTTTTATGAGAGAGAACACCCAAATCTTTTTATTTAAAGTTTGTTAAGCAAGCAGTGAGAGGTGAAATTGCCATTACAGGCAGAGATAGTTGTTTCAATACTGTAGATGCAGGCTGTTGTAGGTGCTTTGTAAAGAAAAGCAGTGGAAGGTAGAAGAAGAAAGAATAGCATTTAACGGTGACTTAGAGAGGATGGATTTAAGTGACAAACCTACATCTTTTGTATTACCTAAGGAAACAATGCTTAATCTTATCACCTTTGTTAGCTGTGCTTAATTCAATTATTTATTAGCCTCAGTACTCATTAATCTCAATTTCCTTGCTCTCCCTCAAACTAAGGCTACACACGGGCATCTAAAGACAAGCTAAATCTGTTGGTTGTGTGGAGTTGTGTCAGTATAATTGCATTGTTCATGATGATATAATTTATATAATATGAAGGACAATACAGAAATGAAAGATTTATGAATACTTAATTTTAGAGAGGTAGTAAACTTTTAAGTCTTCACTTACAAAGATACCAAAATCAGGCATTTGTTATGGGCATGTATGCTTTCAAAGTTGTGTTATGCTTTTAGATCCTTTTTTTCCCCCACTGTAGCTAGGTGTGCAGTCATTATGCAGTGAAGAACAATTAAAAGTAGGAACGAGCTAGTAAGCTGGTTAGGAGTGTTCATCATATGCATTAGCTGTTAGTTCAGTTAACTAACCAAATAAACAGTTTTCAAAGGCTTATAAAAAATTGCTGGCAACTACAGCCAAAGCAAATCATTGAACTACTTAAAGGGAGATATCCATTATTTCTAAACAGGCAGTGAAATTGGTACTCAGATGCACAAAATTTGTTGTGATTATATCTGTAACATCTCTTGAGGAAATTTTTAACCTACTGAACTTCCTGCGTGCTGTGCATACCTAAGCTGAGATTTCAACTTAGAAGATTTCAGTGGTTTTGGAAAAAAATGTTCCACTGTTCCACACATATGTGTATGTTTATGGTATGTTTTTTTTATTTATGTATTTTTCCTTTTTTGGCCTTCTCTTCTTATATACTTTAAATTTCTTGTGTTTCCATGTATTTTTTTTTCCATGTCATTTGCAAACTTTCAAAAAAGTATTCTTATTTTACTCATCAATTATGGTATATAAGATTTTTTTTTTTCCTACTTAATATTGTTTGGATGAAATAGGGCTAAAATAATATTTTTTCATAAATACTCCTGCATTGTCAATGACCACCTGCCTTTCCTTCACTACTGTACTACCTGTGCAGTACCTGAATATGTTATGTTGTGTTTTGAACTTGTTCTTGTGATGCAGGTAGATTTTCCCATGATTCTCAGGACAGAGTTGCAACTGTGTTACTTACACTCTCTGCATTTTGCAGCTACCATATACGATAAAGGGACAAAATGTTTTCTGCAGATCTTTAAATCGTTTGAAACTTTCAAGCCTGATGTCATCATCTTGATTCAGAGGACAATTACAAACTAATGTTAAACAGGCCAGCCAAATGAAACCCTGGAGGCTCTGTAGTGCCTCATAACTTCCATTGATATTAGTGTTTCAGTATCTAATTTTTATTTAGTACTTCTCTAGGATTGTATTTTTATAAGATGAGAACATTGCAGTGGAATTAAGACATTAGTAACTGGCTCTATTCATTAGCTTTTCACATATTATAAATGCCTAATAATTTTTCATGTTACTTCATCTATTGCTATAAAATGAATCTGATTCCTATTTATATTTTACTAATGATGCTGTTATTGTTTTGCAGTGTTTGGATTTTGTCCTGACCTCTTTCTGACCCACTTGTTTTTCCCATCTGTTACTTCTGCTGTCAACCACTAAGTCAATCACACCAAAATAGAAGCCAGTACTCATACATGCCCTGTTCTGACACTAATCCCATCTCTCTGATCTGTGATATACTTTTGCTTGTTTCATTTAATGTATAATTGAAATTTCTGTACACTTTTTAAGAAAAAAAGAAACACCACTTTTACATAAAATAATACAGTGCTACTATTTTACAATTTCACTATATGATGGCAAAATTTCTTATACTTTTGAGTGTTTTTCTGTATGAAAATGGTTATCACCAGTGTAGAATACAAATTGGGTTTTGTAACACAGGCTTTCTGTTTTATTAGGTACATATTTAAAAATAACAATAGTGTGAAAAAGGTTGGTGCTAAAACATAACAAAAGGTTCTCTGCCTGTGCATTTAATATGAATATATAAAATACACTGTTTTAAAGTATTATTAAAGTATTTTAAAAATTTACATGTTTAGATACAACAAAAGTGCAATCTTAAAATGTGTTTATGTACTTAACACACGAGGTGTAGATATGAAAAGAATGTGGTCGGTATAACCTGTTTACACATTCAAATCTTAAATCATGCAATCAACACTAAAATCATGCTTTCTTATTTAGCATACATTAACAACACCCCCACCAAAACAAACAAACAAAACCCACCACCACCACCACAAAACAGTTTTGAAATTAGGCTGACAGTGAGAGTAAGGCTATAACTTTTCTGATATTGAACAGTGATAACGATACTTGACACAACTTGTCCAGCTTTGCCTATTTATTTTAGCAACTTTTTTTAGAACTTTTTTTTAGAACTGTTACTGAAAGGTATATAAATTGTTTCAGCAAAGATCTGGAAAACAAACGCTTTTCATAACATTTCCAAAAGATCATGGTAAGGGGATTGAAAATAGATAATCCTTTAAGGTCCCATCCAACCCAAACCATTCTATCATTCTATGATATACGCAAGTAAATAATTTGTATGATATTTACTTGTAGGGCTGTAGTTTATTTTAGTGACACTTTAGAGTCTGACTGCATCGAACACTGTTCATGTTTTTGCAAGCTACTATTGATCTGAGTTTTGAACATCATTAAAGTTCAAAACTAAACAGGAGAACATTGACTGACCACAATGTTTTAATTGCAACCCAAGTTTCTAGTTGTATTCAATCCTTCTATCTTTATGCTAACCTTAGTAGTAGGAATGTGAATTGTTGACTCACAGATTGATTGCAAAAATGTAATTATTATGAACATATTGCCAGACTTTTCTGATATCATTAACAAACATCTGTTCCTTTTATATTCATAAGCTACCAAAAATAAAGATCATACAAGCATCACCTGTCCATCTTACTTGCCTTTTGCTCCTTAAAAAGGTAACACACCTGCACGCTTGTGGGTTTCCAGATTGATATAATAGTCTTTATCTACACCCCGATAAAAGTTAGATAAGAAGGAGTGAGAAAAAGCTTAATACTGTCCAAAACTGAAAGAATTTAAGGGACAAAATTGGTAAGACCTTAATTAAATCAGTATCTTTTAAAAGTGACAAATTATCTCAAGATGCTTTCAAATGCCAGTGGGTGAGCAAACTGTTATGTCTATCCTGCAATATGGCTGTCTGGTATTGCTTTCGATACCAAAGAGAGCTGTGTATGTTCTGATGAGAATATATGGCATCAGCATCTTATGTCATGTTAAACCAATTAACTACAGCAAAAAATCCACTTCATTACTTTCTCTAATGTATCCAGTGACTCATTATGTCTGCTTGATCACACTATCCTAAATTCATATTTCAACAGACTTGTGTTATGTGAGTATGGTGAGAATCTGAACTGCAGTCCTCCTGGACTGAATTGATTCATGTTTTCATTTGTTACACTGGAGCAATCCTTCTCTGGTGGACCAGAATGTATCATAAAAATTTATAGTATTTTAGAGAGTATGTGTAACAGCAGGCAAGTTAGTAAATATATGTCCAAGACTGTTCTTTCCATAGGAATACAGCTGCTAAATATTTTTTCTAATATTTTATTGTTATGTTCCAACTTACCTGAATGAATAAACTTTTAAGAGGTGGTCTGAGGATTCTTTGAACTCAGTATAGCCAATACTGTCCCGTTTATCCTATTCCATTCTCCTCCAGTGCCTCATCAACCCAAACACAAATCTCTGTTGACTCTTAAGAATTGCCATAAGAAAGGCAGCTTCATTTTCTGTTCAGAAAATTTCCTCTCTTACACGACAGACTCAGCACTATTGACTGAACTTATATATACATATATATATTTCTTTATTATCGAATGGCTTTGCCTGATTAATCTTTGTAATAGCGCTCTTCACAATGGTCTGAATCAGTTCAGTTGGGCTATGAAACACATTGAAAAGAAACAAAATTCTACCTGTGAAAATAATTTTAATGCAACAATTAATCCAACTATTTTAATTTTCTAACAGTCCTGAAGCTCATTTTGAGGAAGTAAGAAGTGTGGGTCAGGTGTCAGTTCACTGTGTTCTTTGACAACAGAATTCCATTAGTTTCAGTAAAATTATGCAATCATAAAATTCATGAAGTGCTGATTTTCTTCTACTTTTCAACTTTTACTGTCTTCTCATCTGACTCAGTATAAATCCAGATATTTTGAAAACACCATAATTACTCAGATTTTGAAAGTATACATTAAGAGCAATTTCTGTGCTTTATTATACAACTTTGTTAGGTTTTCCTATTTATGTTTGATTAATTGATAAAGGCTTAATTCCAGCTTTGCGCTAATGCAATATTCTTGTCTTTTTTTTTTTTTTTTTTTTTTAATTCATCTATGTCCTTCTTAAATTTAGGATACATTCTGTTAATTTTTAAAATCTATTTCAGAGTAGACATTCAGCACATGACTGGAGAAAACATGCTCATCAGAAGTCATGAAGTTTCTTTCTATAGTGCACAAACAATTCATTTGAACAGATAGAGCAGGAAGAAGATTGAACACCAGGAAGGAAAAAAATCTTGAATACTCAATGGAACATAGATTCATTCTTATTAAAGATCTACTAGCTTTAGAGAAGTTACTCAAACATAGAGTTTGATGAACAATGATTTTTTTTTTCATGTAAATTTTGCTTCCATGTAAAAGTAGTTACTGATTAATTTTAACAGTATTGAAAATGTTTTGGAGAATTTCTTGTGCTGTTTCTGGTAGGCCAAGGAGAGAAAAACAAAAACAAAACATTATCTTCTTTATATGAGTCTGTCCTTTAATTATTATTGATATTGATTTTGTAAACTTAAAATTTCTGCTAAAAGCTTTGCAACTTTATATATTAAGATTCTTTTATGTGCTTAATCCCAGTCTGGATTTCCCTTTAAGGAAGAAATGGTCTGAAGTATATTTATTTTCAAAAAACAGTATCTTTACTTTTCCTCTTTGTCCTTGAAAGACGTATACAAACCACAATTGGCTTCTGAAGGATTCTGAAGAAGCTCTTGAGCACAGAAGACCTGTACTAAATTTAGAGAGAATGCAGTGCAATGAGAAAGTATTCTTGGATTCTGTACTATTCATAATAAAACATTAGTGCAGTGTTTGCAGGGGATGCATGTCAAGTTGCTCATATGTAGTGAATACACATTTGATTACACTAACAGTAAAAGCCTTACGAATGTAAAAGGGACTGATGCCCATGAAGCTGAGAGCTCTCCTGGCTTTGATGTGTTTCAGGTACAATGCTTTAAAATGCTACCCACCTCTTCTGTCTACTCGGCTTCTACAACCTTACCATCGTTGTAAAGAAGAAAACACAAAATACATAATGTACAACATTACATATGTGTTTATATATATGTATTTAATATAATAATTATATAATGTAGTAGTGAAAGAATCAATGTTATAATTTTGGGGAAAGCAACTTTATTTTTTGTTATTATTCCTCTTATGTAACCCTTGCTTTATCAGAACATCTGAGAGTGGTCTTAGTAGGAGTTTATCTAAAATAGTCTGCTATGATACCTTGTTACTGAAGAGAAAGGAGTGTATGATATTTATATTACTGAAAAAGATAAACAGAGAGATCCTTTTAAAAATCCACCTGCATCTTTAAAGGCTATATAAGCATGCATTTTTAGATGTAGACTTAGAAAACAATATTGACAATAGTCCTATTAGACTGTTCATACTGGAGTGTTTAAAAGAGAGGAATGGTTTTCCTTACAGAAAAAGTCAAGTCCAAGAGGAGAACATAATATTCAAAAGTAACATACTGTTATTATGGAAATGTTTTGAATTTACATTGTTCTACATTGTGTACACACCTGTAAATAGCTGTTTGTTTTTCTTTTTAATTCAAGTACCATGCCGCTTTTTTACTGTATACTTATAACACAAGTTTAATAGCTATCAACATAACTTGCAGGTTGTTTTTCTGTGCTGTTTATAGACCATAAAACTTCTCTTTTAAGAATGCTTGTGCAGGAAAAAAACTAACAGATTTATGTTAAACAGGAGAAATTTCCTTACTCATATCATCTAAAAAAGAAAAAAAGAATTACTTCTTGTTTTCATCATGAATTCTTTAGAATGCTATCGATTATATTGGGAGCTTTTTTTTTTTATATATCGCCTATCTCTTGCAGTCTATTTAAAGGACAATCAGGACTCAAGTAACCTTGAAATGGGAGTGTGGTGAATATGATTTCCTCCCCCCCCCTCCCCTTGAGGCCTACCCCATAACTGCAGCACTGTGTATTACTCAGATGACAGTTAAAGAATTACAGAATTCATTTTTTTTGTTTTATTCTTTGCATAGCAAGGGTTAATGCATTTCATTATCCATTAAGGTCATGTTCCAGTTTACCCCAAGCACACTCTTTTGCCACTGGTTCAGACACTAGAACACGATTAACAGTGTCAGATCCTGTTAACGTTTACATCATAACTGGAAGCAGATATTAAAGTGAAGTGCAAATTAAAGTCTGCTAAAATGCCTGCCACTAACAATTATGGTGGGGCAGTATTAAATTTCTCATTTATTTTCAAAGGTCAGATTAATAAAGCTTTATGGCACATTATCATAAAGGGTGGACCCAGCTGCCTGTTTTGATTACGCTTGAAAGTCTAGTGTTTCTAAGGAGACTTTGCAAGGAATGAATGCATCTATTTTAGCTAGTGGTTTAGCTAGTGGGTATTAGACCATTTTCTGCAAAGATCCAAATCAGAGGTTGCTGTTGATCAAATGTCTTTCTGCTTTTCAATTTACAAAGGTTTCTTTATAAGTTTCTTTATAAGTTTCTTTTATAAAGTCTTTTATTTTTTAATCCTTACATTTTAAATAGTTCCTCCAGTATCTGAACATCTAATTCTATAGATAAACCAGCTGTAAACTAAACAGTTCTAAGTTTTAAAAATAAACCTCTCCAAATCTAGTTACAAGACTTACTATAACTTTGTCCTTTGCTTTTTTCCCCTTTCCCTTTCTCTCAATACAGAAGTACTTTCAAGAATCTTATTAAAAGAAATTGTGTTTTCTTCCCAGATACCCTGTTGTATTGTCCCCATAGCAGAAATATGAAAAAATGTTCTCTGTAATTATTCCCACTGTGAAGAACATTGGTATCTTCTGGAAAAATGTTAGTTGTGTGGGCATCTACTGATACATCTACTGTACATATAGTAAAGTATCAGGCAGATAGCTAATGATGTAGTATGCTGCTATAGAAATAAGCAAAATCCCATGGGTATTACATAAATTAACATAACTCTTAATATTACAGGTATAGTCCATATTCACAACTTAAAACATCTCTACTGTTTTTTTTTTTTTTTTTTTTTTTTTTTTTTTTTTTTTAAAACTAAGGCATGTTGTGACGTAGCCAGCAATTCTTTTCCCCCGAAAATCTCCAGTGGAACTGGTTATCGTTTATACACAACTTCCTAAGAAAATAATTTGAGTACAAAGGGACATTAATGAGCTTTAAATGAGGCAATTTTATCTTGTGAAGATGTACTTTTTGGACCATGTAGATGTTGGCTAGCCATAGATATTCCACAGATTAAAACTAGAAGCAGTTAAACTATTTAAAGTTTAATTTAATTAAAGCACTGGATAAGTAGTTTATACCTTAACATTTACTTCTCTCTAGTCAAACTAAAAATTGTGCTCACATTGTAGCTATGTAAGCAATTAGTAGAAAAAGATGGAGCACCTCTGATTATGCAGTTGCATACATGTTTAATAAATCAATCTATCCTTTTCTCCTTTCTATCCATCTTCCTATCCTAATCATCAGAATTCTGAGCATTTTTGAAAATACCTTTTAAAAGTTCGTTAAAATGTAAATATGAGATATTGTCAAAAAAAAAGGAAAAATGGTATTTGAGTTTGTTTTAAATCCACATTAAAAAAAATCACAGCATAGTTTGAAGGAAAGCAATGCTTTGACAAGAAGTGGCTAGTGGAGGTACTAAGTTATAGATCGGTATATATTGCTGAAATAATGGAATGATTTTCAGGTTTATATTGAAGATGAGATGAGACAAATTTCGGTGAACTAGAGTAACTTTCAGAGACAGAAGAATAATAGAATGTATTTTATATGACAGTATTTAAACATCAGTTAACATACTGTATCCATGTCTGAACATTCATGTTTCAGGCTAAATTTAATCTTGAATTGATACAGAGAAGGGCTGCTTCAGTGATCAGTGTTTTGTATGTGAAAACTTAGCTTGTTTTGCTAAGAGAATGGAAGACAAAGTTACATGTTTCTTTCCCACTTCTGCTCTCTTTTGTACAAGCAAATTTTCCATTTTGTCATACCAGCCATTCATATTTTTGATGTTTATACAGAAAGTAAGCTCTATTCTCAGGAGAGATCAGGCTATTTTGGCTATTTTATTTTCTCATGTGTAGAGCTTCAAAACACAACCTACCCCAAGAGTAGGACATGCCTTTGAACCTCCAAAGCTTTTAGAGATAAAGTATTTGAAATCACTTCTAGCTTTTATTTTAGTCATAGGACACACAGTCTTCAGTTTTAGAGTCCAAGGAGGAATGGGCTTTATAGGATAAATGGAAGTCAAGAACAAGCCTTTTCAAATTTTATTTTGCTCAAATACTGAAAGAAGAGCCATGTATTATGTGAATGGCAACAAATTACCACTTTTGACCTGCAAGTGGAGTTATTTGGCAGTTTAGGCATCAAAAACTTTATCAGTATTGCCAGCCTAGGACAGATTTTTGTCCGTACACCTCTTAGAATTGTATTGCATGGGGATGAGTTAAAAAGCAAACCCATGACTGACAAAGTCCTGGTTGGTCCTTGGTTAAATAAGCTAACACATTTTACGAAAATGATTACACATTTAAATATAATGCTATAAGCAATGTTTTCTGTATTCAAAATAGTATGAGGCATTTTTCTTTTCATGCTTGCTGGACTTTGTAGCATATAGAATCTAGTTACCCATGCTGTCCACTGGCTAAAATCTCTTATTTTTCTAGCAGTTGGCTTCCTGTCTAGACTTAGTTTAAGTATCACCATACTGGCAGAGTCTCAATGCCAAAGCTTGCAGTAATAAGGTTCAAATTACTTTCAATTCAAATTATACACAAAGAACACAGATAGAATTGTGAATACCGGCCCACTAGCAATAATCAGTCAAATCTTGATGTTGTTATTCTCATTAAACACCATAAAGATCAGTGATGGCATTGCTTGAATAGAAATTTATGAAAAAGTTTTATTATGGTTCTAAAATAAATTAATCTCAGAATATTCAGGCAAGCATTTTCCTTAGCTTTATAAAATAGAACTGATTGAATGAAGGCTCTCAGGAAGAAGGGACAAATAAAGAATTTTAGCAAATAGAAAGACCTATAAAGATCCCATTTGTAGGGCACTGAGGTTCCAATTAGCACACATTGATTCTTCCTCATAAAATGTGAAAGCTGTGTTTTTGTAGCTTTAAGGATAATTGCACACTAAAAATACACTACAAATGGGAAAAAAAATAATAGTAATATTCTGTTATCATAATTTCTATGCCCAAAGGATCATTTATGCAGCTTGCACTCTGATCTAATTAGCAGTAATCTGACCTTCTTCCCTCAGAAACATTGAAAAATCTTGTTACTATTTATAATTGTCATTGATGTCTCAAAATAAAAGCAGCATGCAGAGTTGTAAGTATGATTAGTGAAATTAGATTTGCAGAAGTCATACAGCATCATAAAATCTAAAGAGAATGCATTTATGTTCCTTAAACAGTCTTTCTATACAGTTCAATATAATGTTTCTTTATAAATAGATATAAACAAATTTATAGAAGTGTGTGTGTACATGTTCATTGATGTAAACACACGATGTCAGAACTAAACCATAAATAGATGGTGGTTTGGGTTTTAGGTTTTTAGCTTTGGTGTTTGCTTTTTTTTTTTTTTTTTTTTTTTTCAAATTTAGCAGGGAATTAGCATGAAGAGTGCATTTAGACTCCCACTTGTTCACAATAAGGACTGGTACCATTACTGTGCTTTTGAAGGTATTATGTCATTTACTGCATTCATAATAATAGCAGAAAATCTTGAGACTTTTCCCATCCATTTCTTTATTTCTGTTTCAATTGGAAGTGTTGGATTAGGAAAGATTTGGAAATGTAAATTAGTTCAAAATTAAAACATATTAACTAAAGTATCTGGTAGTATAGAGGTTTCTCATTTAAAGCTTGGTTTGTTAATTTTATTTTTATTTTTTAGTTTTGGCAAAGTGTGTCACTCAGAAACTGACTATGCACATGGCTGTGTACACTCAGTCTGGATCAATGCTCTTTAAAACATTAACATTTCTAATGTGTCTGCATATTCTAACATACGCGCTAGACATACTGATTGCTGAACGTGCAGGTGTGTGGCCTCTTACGACACTTTTCTTGCTTATTAAGAAAAAAGGAGTCTTTTTATGTGCTCACTAATCTTTATAAGTAGTCAATTGCAAATGGTATTTCTTCCTTTCCATGCATCTCTCGAGAGATATTATGAGACATGAAGCCTGTTTACTTTCTTTCAAGCTTTTTGTACTGACTCAGACTGCCCTTTTCCACACGTCTACTTTATTCTTCCAATTGTGGAAAATGCTTAGAGGTTAGGGGAATAATAAATGCAAGTAAGCTGCACGCTAACCATACAGAGCATGAAGGTCAGTACTGTTTCTCACGCTGGGATTACAGGGTCCCATCAGACACCTTAGCAATCTGATCTAGTTGCTATCAGAAAAGTCAATATTTGCATTTTGTTGAATATGCATGCCCACTAGTGTTTGGAAAAAGGGCTATTTGGTATCTGTGCTTGTATGATTATCTTGTTTGCATTCAGAAGATACTATCTGCAAATCCTCTAATGATTCAAAGACAACACTGTATGGAGTTATTTCATTATTAGGTTTAATTCTTTGCTACTCTAAGTTAAACAGGCTTAGAATTTGATGTTCTTTAATTTCAGCTAGGGCACTGGAAGGACAAGTTGAAGGAAAATATGGAAAAACACACTTATTCATAGAATGTGAAGTGTACACAGAGCAGCTATTATATTAGTTCATGGCATAGTATGTTTATTGCTTTACTAAGAACTCCTGAATCACACTGGTTATTGAGAAATATTAGTTTGCCTGCAGATAGTAGTGTGACAGATTGTTGATTTTTAGGTGGTCTAACAGTTATCTAATCAACGTAATTATAATTTTAAAAAACTACTTTGAGCAATGACAAATTTTTAATGTTGTGTAATTTTGTTTTGCAGGTCATAGAGTCAAAATGTTTTCAGTTTGGGCAGAGTCTTGCACATATATGTTGAGCCTGACTGACTGTAGTGTAGATTCTGAAGGTGTGCAGGATTTTGGCTGCAGACAGGGACTTCAGTCAGACCATGTCATTCTGAAAGGTTTTATAAAACAGAAAAAAAAAATCACTTTCAAAGATCCATGAAAGTATCAAGGCAACTCATTTACCAAATTGCTCCCTTATGCTTTGGAAAATAATGGATAGAGATCAGTCACTTAAAAATTTGCAGCTCTGTTCAGACTGTTTCAGTTCACAGACCTGCTCTTGCTTTCCAAATGCCAGTAACACAGACAGCCGTATGACCTTATGAAGCCACTTGCCAGTAGGTGACTTTGCATAAAAATGTTCTGAAGTCATCGATTAAGCCGAGATAGGAAAGTTGGGTTTTAATTAGCACAAAAAATGGGGGCTAATGGTATCCTGTCATCTCCTAGCAAAGCAAGGAAACAACATTTTCAAGTTGTTTTTGAAATGACTGTCTGCTAAATATCATTTTGACTGGCCAGTTTGAGTTTACCTCTGTCATCCAGGATGATGTGTAGAACAAGGAGCTGGAGATCAGAGCAACCAGAGAAGGGTTTTGAGATACTGAGAAAGAGATTTGCAAGGATAACATTAAAACTGCCTCTAGGATCTGTGTCTTCTAATTTGAGGGAGTGCTCACATTGTGAGGCAGTGGAGATACAACGGTTATGTTAATATCCTGTGTTGTCACATTATGAAGCATATACATAATCCAGCAAGCTACTGGAAATGATGTGTAAAATGACCTGTATGTGGTGTATCTGTGTGCCCTCAATTATTGGTCGTACTTTTGCTCCCCAGGGCTCTGTGAGATAGGGTTGGACTTTCAGAATTGGGAACAGAAACCCACATCACATTATGGGAATTTCTTTGAGCCGTGTCTTGCCTTTGGTGAAATGAATAGGCAGGCATCTGCCTACCGAGTCTGTGAACAAGAGCTCGAGATAGATCTTGTATTCATTTCAATGCCAACACTTACGTATGGATTCCTGAAACTTGTTCATGTCATGTGTAAAACAGAAACTGAAAGCCAATTTCAGAATGGAAAAATTATAAATATTTTACAAGTGTAGAATTCTCCCACTCAGCTTTTCAAGGTGTACAGAGATGCCTTAGGGTATATTACTTGTCATCATTGTTTTCTCACTGATAGATATTCCATAGTTTCACCTTTTTGGTTTCTGTGAGTTTTTTGTTTTGTTTTGTTTACCCAAGTGAAAGATAATAGACAATGCTTTGCTCCTTTTTTGTTCACCTTTTATAGTCGTCCCTTGCAGAATGTTAAACTGACATTTTGGCTGTTGGGCCAAAATGTTTGGCTAGCCATATACTAAATAAATAAGCAGAAAATTATAAATAATGGAGTAGTCATTTCCTTCTACTAAATAATGAAATTCATATAATGAAAAAATAAACCATTCCATTTTATGCTATCTGAAAAATTGATAACTAGTTTGTGGTTTTTACATTATTCAGATAACAGAAAATGTACCATGCATTTGGATTTTATCTGCTTTTTCCCTCATCAATGCAGCCATAAGGGTTAGCAGAACATGCGTTATCTGCTCTCTGATGACAGAAATATTTATGTTGCAAATAGTTACTTGAAAAATTAAAGTATATTATACTGGCCGTCAGTAGAGTAACAGTCTTTGATTATCGTCCAAATGACATTCAAAATAGTCACTGGACGTTCTTCAAAGTATGTACTAGCTTCCTGCTTGGTACTAAAACCATATTAGCTGTTTGAATTTTAATGAGAGAGCTGCAGTTAACAGGTAGTGTGATATTTCCTGCTTTTTCAGTAATTATTAATGTCTACAAAATTAGTGTTACCTTTGCAGTTCACACATATTGCCAACAGAGAGTCTTGTGCTTGACATGCAAATTTACACTGAGATGTCTTAAGGGGATGGTAAATGCTAGACTTTCTCTTTTATAGTAATTATATTTAAGATAATGCATTTGCTTTAGCTATGAATTTCAAGATGTGATGGAATTTTGACTAAACTGTGCAGTGTGTTATATTGAACAGCTTAGTATAAGATACACGATGCAGCAAAGATAAGTAGGTACTTCTATTGTTTGCATTTAATACTAAAAAAAAAATATTTCAAAAGTAAGCTTATTATCAGAATGGTTTAAAGTTTAGTCCAAATGACACACACACACGCACACCCAAAAAATGGTTGAACCTGTGAGCTAAAAACTATCTTTTTGACATATTTTTTCCTCTATAAAAAGTAGTAACTTCACTAAACTAAAATCCAAGGAAAAATGAATATAAAATAAAATTAGTATAATGCACTGAAGACTTTCCCTGCCCTTCCCTGCCCTTCCCCTCTTTTCTTTCATATCTTTAATTGTGAGCAGTAGTGAAATACCTGGTAAAAATAATTTAATAAAATATAGCATATCCATTTGCTTTTGAATACCAGAAAATAAAGCTAGAAAACTGTTTTTCCTCACAATTTTATTAATTTCAAAACAACATGAATATTTGGAAAAATGCTGAAGTTAAGCTATTTTTTTAAATTATTTGGTATTTCCAGTTATTTTTGGAGGCAGATAGATACTTCATTTCACCATTAAAGAAATGGGAAACTTTTGAAAATAAATTAGAAGAGTGAACTTTTATGCTCCTGTTGAGATTGCTGGAAAAGCAGTTGTGTACTATCTAATGCTTTTAATACAATACTACAAAGTAAAACTACTAGAAGACCTAGAAACCCTTTTTTCACTCTAGACAATATTATGTTTTTTAATAGAAAAGGCTGAGGTTACAGGTTTGCATTCTTTAAAGGATTTTTCAAATATTCTCTGTAGGTAAATCCTATACAGAATAGGAAAGTAACATTCTGTGCTTTCTATTTCAAAAGCAGAAGTGAAGATCTAGATAGAGGAAAAAAATACATTCAAGATACTGCCATATATTTCTCATTAGGTCATTACTTGAATGCAATTTTTAATATTATATATATAAGTACTTGATGAAAAAATCGTTCTGAAATGATTTTCCACAGATAATTTCAAGACAAGTTTTAGTTTTGATGGGGAAAAAAAAAACTTACCAGTTGCACTCAATTAATTCTTTTTCTGTAATGCTCAATTTTTTAACCTTGTAACAGTGCTGAGCAAATAATCTGGTATAGATATATTTTTCTACCTTGTGTAGCATCATTTTTCAATGGCTTATAGAAAAACTCTATGAACCCAAAAGCTTTATTGTCCAGGAGCTTGAAATATGCATGTGTATGTACACATTATGGTACATAAAAGTAGAAAAGTATAATATGCACTACAGATTTATTTATTTTTCCTAACATAAAACTTGACTTGCAATATACTGAAAATTACAGTATGAGGGCAAGTAGTCTTTACAGCTATTTTGGGGGAGCTGAAAAAACTATTCATCTTGTTTCATTACATGAGTGTTTGAATTACAGTCTTTTATGGCAGGATGAACAAAGATAACAGCCAGTTTTGAAACAACAGTGGGAGACCAACAGATAGAATGATCTGTTTTATCTGAAAGGATAACATGTCAGTGAGATAGAGGAAAACCTGTGAAACACTAAACCATTCACAGACAAAATCTAAATTTGAGTTCATATCAAAGTAGAAATGCATTGCAAAAAGGTTGATTTTTATGGTTCTAATTAAATATTAGATGAAGATATGTTTGTAGTGACCTAGTTATATATTCCGGAAAGAAATACATAAACTAGAACCTAGAAAATTTGTCTGATGGCAGATGTCAGAAAGATGGCAACTCTAACCTTCAATGCAAAAACAGTCTAAACTGTGTTATAAAGCATGCTTTTTTGTTTGTTTTTAATAGGGTGAAATTAGTTCATTTGTTAATCTTGTCTCAAAGATTGGAGCTTCTGCCAGCACAGAATCTAGAAGATAAAGTATGCTGAATAAGAAACTGCTTTAAGTCTGTTAGCAGTGTGATGCAGCTACAACATTTGAAGGGAAGATTCGGAAAATGGGTACAAACCTTTAATGTTCATTTTTTATTAGCTTATTCAGAGTGACTTGTCACCCTGGACACCTAATTTTCCTTTTTTTTTTCCTTCTAAAAGTGTGTTAAGAGTCATTTTCTGAAATAGAGAGTATGTTTGCTTTTTGCCTTCAGGATCTGATGACCTGAATCTGAGTCAGGTCCTCGGGTCTTACCAATTTTGCTGTTGAAATTACACCATTGCCCAGAAAGATGGGCAAGACAGTAAATTACAATAAGTGATTTTACCCTATAGGTTAGCAGGTATTTTGTTTCTTTTAATTCAACGTTAGGTGACTATTATTTGTCAATAAGTCAACAAGTTATTTTGAAGATTGTGGTAAAAATTCATGAGGTAGAGGAGGCTCAGGGGAGACCTTATTGCTCTCTACAACTACCTGAAAGGAAGGTGTGGGGAGCTGGCAGTTGGCCTTTTCTTGCAGATAACTAGCGGTAGGACTAGAGAGAATGACCTCAAGTTGTGACAGGGGAAGCTTAAGTTGGAAATGAGGAGACATTTCTTCTCAGGAAGAGTATTCAGGCATTGGAACGGGTTGCACAGGGTGGTGTCACCATTCCTGGGGGTGTTCAAGGAAAGGTTGGACATGGTTTAGTGGGTGACACTGGTAGTAGGGTGATGGTTGGACCAGATGATCTTGAGGGTCTTTTCCAACCTTAATGATTCCGTGATTCTATGATTCTAGGTAGCTGCAGATATTTCATGTTTTAGTGGTGGTCATCCTGTAGTCTTAAAAAAAAACAAACAAAAAAAAAAAAAAAACAATGAAAAGCAAAGCAAAATATTTTAGGCAGCAGAACAACCGCTGTTTCTGACTGTCCTGAGCTCCATCCCTCTATAAGAACTCTGTAATTCACAAACTCCATAATTCATGTGCTGAAACTTCTGGTCTGGTATGCTACTGAATTCTCATTTGGCTTATGTGGGTACTCTGGCTATCATCTCTGGCTATAGGACTCCACCAGCATTGCTTTTGAAGATTCCTGCATATATGTGTTATTCAACCACAGATATTAGTCTATTAGTCTAAAATGTGGAAGATAGTGCTAGACCACACAGTATTCCTGGGTAGCTAGTACATAATACTTGCTGTCTTCTACTGAAGTTAGAGACTGTCTTTATTTTTTCCACTAAGCAATGGTACCTATTGTAGAGCAAATCAGCCCTGATTGGATGCTTTATTCATTGGGAAATCATCCAAACAAAATAATATACCTGCGTAGGCCTTGCTTGTCTTTAATGTCCTGAAGAGTTTTAATCTAAGAGTTAATTTCTTCTATATTTCATTCTGTCAGCCTTTCTCATGGTACCTACTTGCCCTGGAGTACAAAAGACCCCAAAGACCCTCCTGGAGGTTTTTTAACACTTAGGATCACAAGTCTTGTGTGCATAATAGATATTTTGCTGATTGGGAACAGAATTTTGAACTGAAGAGCTAGTCCCAGTATGAGATTATGTTTGTAATCCTTGCATTAAAATAGTACAGACTTTTGTCCCTGAGGAAACCATTAAAATATTTGCTAACCACTAATCTCCCCCGGGGATTTTCTGTTGTTTATCTAGGGCAAGTCTACAGGCTAGTGACTCTTCAATATTTCCTTATTTGGAGGAAACACTATCAAGATGAACTGGACAATGGTTGGGCAAGGAAAACAATAGCATACAAGATAGAAATGAATCACAAACAAAAAATCAGTGTCACAAGTGAACCCACAAAGATTCTAAATTCGATGTGGTCACATGTTTATCATTCAAAAGTAAAACAAATACCAAAAAGAAATGATAATGATAAAATGAATCTAAATTTGATCTTGGAGAACACATCTTCAGTTTCATAAAAAATCCCACTTACTTGATTCATTTGGAAGTGGTTGAAATGTCTAATTACATTAATGGATATTGAAATATCTAAAAGAAAATGACTGTGCCATTGTTGAACATTCATATTATATTTTAAGATAACTAAATGGAGAACGTTTAAATTATTGGGTAATACCCAATAATTGGGTATAAATTGGGTAAATTAAGTTTACTTAGGAATCACTAGTTTTAATTTTCAATTGAGATAATTGTTGGAAATTTACAAGGATGGAAAATAGATATTAAAAACCTCAGGTAATCAAGACTACATTCTTAAGGTATGTTTTTACTGAATCAAGTGTGTAATCTCCAAGAGAATTCACAAAAGAAAAACTAGATTTATGTCAGTATGCAGGAAGGTGGTTCTATTCGTATTAAGATTGCTTAACATGACAATCTTCAACTTGAATAACTGAATCTCTTATTTATTTTTCATTTCATTTGCAGGAATGTCCTTTAATTCTTTTGTTCTGTTGCTTTGTGGCACTCTATCACAGAGAAGAGAGGCTATTTTTGTTTCCATAAAACAATCTAAGGTTAAAATTGGAATTCTACCTTGAAGTTAATAGAACTCACACAGATCACAGCTCAGTTTATGATGTTCCCTAAGACCTTCTCTGTTAATAACTGGGCAAAAACAGTTAATACCAGACTCTCTTTTGGGTTTTACTCCTGTGTGTAATGTGCATTTATATACCAAATGCAACAAAAAGACACCATTAGTAACTGCAACACAAAACACATGTAAGCGAGGAAAGATTGAGGAGAAGATGAGAAGACTGCTCTTAGCAACAGCCACGATATATACCCAAAGCAATGCTAAGAATCAGATAATAAGGAACTTCTTACATTTCAAATGTGTTCCTTCTCAGGATCTTTGGAATGCTACTGCATCCCTAACAATTTGTCATTACGTTCTTGGCTTTAGGGAGACAGCTACAAGAATTAAAAAATACTTGTTGCCCAAGATGTTTGTAGCATATGTTGGAGTAGTGAATATGGAGGATATTAGTACAATGGAGCATATGCTTCTGTTGGATTCATTATGGTCAACATTATCCGTATACTTGGACTGTATTCCTACACAGATTAAAAAAAAAACACACACACACACACACACAAAGCAACAAAGAAAACAAAACTAAATTAAAAACAACACCATATACACAAACAAAAAAAGTTTGAAATAACTATATCTAGAGACAATGGCAAAAATGCAACAGAAGTCACCAGACCTCAAGCCCACTGTATCATACCCTAGACAACATGCTTGCCAAAACACATCTAGAGGTATCAGAATTTTAAGTAGCATGAAAAACAGTGCAAAACTGTGAAGAACTGAAAGTGGTTTCCTTTTTTTTTCCACATCTCATTTTTTATCATTAAAGTATTTATCAAAAATATTTTTTAATTTTACTTTTCAGTGTTTGCTTATATAATACTCATGTGGTACTATTTTTTTCTGGGAGCCGGTCACATTATCCACCATAATAGGAAATATATTTTCTGTACCACATTTTGTAGTTAATAGGATTTTTTTGCTATATTTGCTATGCTGTCCATCTCTTTCACTTCCATCCTCCATCCATCTGTACTGTCCATTAAAAAAAAAAAAAAAAACAGAATTGCGATAGGGTTATTCTTTGAATATATATGCTGTTTTTATTTTAAAGAAAGTTTCTCTTTCATTTTTTTTCCTGAGTGAAACATGATGAAAGTGCAAGTAAACTGTATCATGAAAAGTACATATGTTTAAAATTAAATGAGATAAAGCCACACAAAGAATCAAATTGCATTTTCATGCTCTCTCTTCACTGCGCGAAAAAGTTAGGTTGTTGGAAAAATCTCAAATGCTTGAAAACTTTAGCTTGCCAAATATGTACTAGGATTTCTGTAGGTGAGTCTTCAATATTTAGAGTGAGTTCAGTATTCCTAGTTAATGTATTTTTCATCAGAAAGTTCATGCATTCCTGTCCTAAGACAGGAACATTTTGTTTTCTGAAATCCACTGAGCCTTTCTCAGTAATAGGTACAAGGTACCATGCAGCGAGAATGCATGATTATTAGGAATAGTGCCCATACTCCGCAGTAACACAATTGTTGTAGTGTTGATGGTGTGCAGCGTATATGATGCACTCTTATGCATCCCACATCTATAGGCAGCAGTCTGAAAAACCCAGGTGGTACCAAAATCTCTGGCCCTACAACAAAGAATATGAAAAAAGTCAAATGAAACATGGAAGAATTCCTTTCACCTCTCTGAAACAGTATTGTAGCTGTAACCTTCCTATGTTCTGTCACCTAGCCTGATAACTCTAGATTTGCTTCTGTGGTCTATAAGTAAGTAGGATGGCCATCCCTCTGTGATTAGAGCAGAGATACACTCCTGGCCATGATGGGATCAGCCTGGCCATGATGGGATCAAAGAGAAAAAAGAAAGATTCTAACCCTGAGGAGAAATTACAAAGACTGGGAGGATTTTATGTTGCTGTGCTGAGAAAGCTGAAAATCAGATGGAAGAGCTTTCAGACTTTTACTACAGCTTTCAACTGATTTCACAAGTGATATATCTTTTTATTTTTTATTTTTTTTTAAAGTGATCAACCTTAAATACTGAAGGATAAATTCAGCCTATCTGCAATGGCAGGTTTCAAAAGTTTGATGTGAGTGTTTAGAACATGAACCATTTGTGTTGTTCTGCTGCATTGCTCAGAAAAGAGGCCACTCGGGCCTCTTTCTGCCGTCTCCTGAAAAACAAGATGTATTTTGTGCATTTTCAAGTGATCAGTAATCATACTTAAGCTGCATTAATTTTAAGGAGCATTAGGCTTATGAAGTGTTATTTCTATTGCAGATAAGATTTAAATATTACTTCATGCCTACTGGAAAAAAAAATAGTGGAAAATGGTTACACATTTCTCCCTATTAACATATATGACATAAACATTGACCACAGAAGCCACCTATGAATTCAAGTACAAGTTACAGAGCAAAGTCAATTTTAAGAGGATTGCATGTGTTTTTATGATTGTAGTGGTGAACTTCCCACTCTTTTAATGAGTCATAGATAAAAATAATTTTACACATTTTTAGAAAATTATGCACTAGTGATTATAGCTGGCAATGAAATATGCATAAAAAAAAATCAAGTGACAGTGAAGTCATCTTGCATTCACAAGATGATGACTGCCCTTGATGAGTATGGTAAAACTATTTGCTGACATTAGGAGTGTGTTTACCTATGAGAGGTCTTATAGACCTAGCATAAGAAATTTAACTGCTGAAACAATTTTAGGTAGCATTTAAAATTTTGTGAAATCATGCATCTCTTTAGTAGAGCTCCTGGTGGTTATTTTACCTCAGAGCTTTTTTTTTTTCCTCCATAATAGTTGGCTGTGTCCAAAAGTGAAATATTGCTTCCTAGTCAGTACATCCTTAACTGCTGATTAGATACCTGAGGATTCCTTACAATTTTCTTTTTCTTCTTTTATAGTCTGATTTCTTTAGAAAATGAAGCATATGCAGTCACCTTTTTTTGTCGGTTCTCTCATATTAACATTTTATGTCTATTGATCAGATTGAGTCAACTTTGAAAGAGCAATAGGAGTCTCAGAAATATCTAATCAGCAACTGGAAAAAATGGAGTACTTAATTAATGTCTCACAGAGAGGAAAGGACATGGCAGGCCAGTCACCATATTCATGCTTATGTATTTGGTCCAGCGACCATGTGCTATGCCTGTTCTGGTGGTATGTTATGGGACACATGAGTTTACTGTCAAAGTGGAGAATATCTGGGGGCAAGGAAAGTAAAGGGGAAAGGCAAAGAAAGCTAGGAGATAAAAGATAAAAATCTGTGAGTAACCAATGAGCTGATGGCTCACAGAACAATCTATATCCTTTATTTTTAACCAAACCGCCTAATGCTTGTCATTTTCTCAATAAGGAAGTAGTGCAAGTTCATAAAAGAGAAAAGAGGAACAGGATCCTAACCTTCACTTTTTCTGTAAAGCTCAGATGCAGTGTAGGGTAGCATTCAGGATTTAAAAGAAAATTCTCTGAAACATCTAATCTTAATCCTTACACAAGCTGATATATGGAATTTCATGTTAATTTCTGTCCAATTATCTTAGGGCTCAATCATGTGGGCTTTGATTAGCTGCTTCAAATTATTCATTAGCCAACAAGATAATCTACATCATGCCAGTCTCCCTTCTCTGGCTTCCACATCTTCAATGGAGAAATGGACAGTTTGCTACTGATGCACAGATTATTGTGAACTGCTTTGTTTTACTGTAATGACCAACAGAGTGCCTAGTGTATAAGGAACTAAGTAGTAATGTGGCTTAAATCCTGCGTCTGACTGTTTTGCATTAAATGAAGCTCAGCTATCTTAAATTTTATACAACGTCATCCAGTGTCAGGTTGAATACACTGCTACTGTAATAGTACTTCATTATTTATAAAGTATCAGTGTTACTGTGGTTTTAATATGTTGTTTATGGCAGCATTGCTGTATAAGAACAGCTACAGTGGTGCAATATTTTGTAGGCAAACTAAGTTATTAAGATTATTTCTTGTTAACTTTACTAAGATTCAGCAAGCGTGTATGAAAATTACTGGTGTGGTTGAGTTTTTTTGGCGTGCTTTTCAGCTTAATTTAACAAGGAATAGTGAGAAGCATTCAGGAAATGTGATGATTGAGTGAAGGTGGAGTAGTGGAAATGGGGAAAAATGAAAAGAAAGAAGAGCTATGTTCTGTACTTCATGGCTATTTAAGACAAAATGCTGTTCCAAAGTGTTGCAAAATAATGGAAGGGATGAGAGATGTGCATGTGTGTTAGCACAGGATGAACTGTATTAATCATTTCCCTTTTCTGAAATGACACTAAAAAGAATACTCATTTCACTGCAAGATAGTGGAAGAGATGAGGACTCTGAACAGACTAGAGGACTCCTGTACTGTCATCTTCCTGCCAGCTTTCTCAGGTAGTTAAAACGTAGCCCTAAGTGTGTCCTCTATAAAGAAGCTTTATACTACTGAGTATCTTTACTGCAAATAACATTAATGGAATGCAAGTTGTGAAGGGAATGGGAATTGCTTTGTAGTACAGAAGAAGCAGTGTTATTTCAGAAATATGGAGAAAAATGCCTCAATATGGGGAAAACTGGAAGTATTCTCAAGCTTGGATTAACTTTAGACTTAAGTTGCTTGTACTCTTTAGTTTCAGAAATAGATCAAAATTCCATGGCGACAGTGAATTGAGACTTCTCAGAATATACTTGAAATTTGTTCAGGTCTGAGGGGCTTTTTTTACATCAATAAACCTTATTGCCTTCAAGTATTTCAATTCTGAGTTGGTTTAGTATCCTGTACCCTCAGCAAAGATCAGACCATTGTCTGTTACAGTCTCAACCACTTTACCTGGTCAGTCTTTTCAACTGAGTATCTTCCATGGAGAATTCTTTTTCCCCAGCAAATTTATCTTTTCTAATAAAAATATATGTAGCTAAAAAACATGCAACCAAATCTGTTAGTAACAGCATTTTCCACTCATCTTCATTCAAGATGATTGCTATTCACTCAGTATCCCTTGTTTCAAAATGCTTACTACTATGTGCATTTTAAACTCTTATGTGACACTGAAGTGTGTTGAACAGTAAATAAAGCTAGCCTTCTTTTAAACAGTCCTAAGCATCCTACTTCATATATTCCCCTTTATATAAATCAACACTATTTAATTTTTAAAGTTATATTCTATTTCTCCTAGCTGTATAAATCTTATGTGTACGGTGTATATGCATTTCTTGCATAGTGGCAATACAAAAGGTTTCCTTATTACAGTACCAGAAATTCAAGAAGAGATGAAAAGAAAACAACTAAACTGCATACCAAAGTTTTTTGTGTTAAGGAAGTTATGACTGAGTAAGCAGTCATAACTGCTTTCTTAGGGAGGTAGAGGATGGACCCCAAAACAACAAGCACAAAACCATTTTTTTCACCCTTCTGTTCTTTCATTTTAGTTATACCAGAAATGATAGTCATATTAAGAAAAGCAATCAAAGAGTTTTGGGAAAACACCTCTCTTTCTTCAAAATGCAGGGAAGAATGTAGGTGTCCTTTGCTCTTCCTTTTTATACAGAAGCTATGTGAATTATCTTATACAATCCTTGAGAAGTAGTTGTCCGTAACAGCTTCTTTCACCTCACATTTTATTTTCATTTATTGTTTTCCCTTCTTTAGAATTACATACATTGCTATAATTTTTGCACTTAAAACTCGGTAGTATATGCCAGTATTACATACAACCATTCAGTTGTGTAATAGCTTGGAATTAACTGTTCATAAAATAGTTGGATAAATATACTACTATCTGGCTATAGAATTATTTGCCTAGTGATAAACTGGTATTACCAGACTTATTCATAAAATACATTGGTTTAGGCTCAGATTGTGCAGATGTTTATTTTTGAAAGACTGTCAGCACCGTAAATAAAATAAATCAGCCTTTTTAATGCTATTTCAGTTGTTTTTGTGAGAAGCTATGTAAGATGAATTATGCATTATTTTATGCATACTTGCAGTAATGTCTTTTTAAGAATGGTTTTTCTTTAGAGTAGATATTTCATAGTTTTATTTAACACTTAATCATCCCAGCCTTTGGGCTCTGGGTATTCTATTCTTTCCCACTTCAGTTTAGGGATTATAGACTTTCTGTTTTCTTCTCATTTCCTCACATGCCTTTAATATTTAGCTTTTCTTCTTTGCTTTTGCATTGATTGTTCAGGAAAGCTACATTTTCAATTAGATTGTTTCAGAATGGTTCTAAACTAATGGAAAAATAAACAAGGAGTTTCTTTGGATAGCTGCTTATTTTCTAATGTTCCTCTTAGTCTAGGGGGAATGCAGAAATGATAGTCTTTCCTCATATTCCACTCGTTGTCACTATTTTATTTTTTTTTGAAGTGCCATGGTTGAGGGAATTCATCTTGCTCACAAAATTTCATAATCTCAAGAACCAATTTCTACTCCTATCTCCAAGTCTCTTAAGATTATTTTTTTCTACCTGAAGTAGAAACTCAGGCTATTCAAGGCGCAGAATTTACACCTGACTGAATTAATGCAAAATTGCATTCTCTTGGAAAATATTAGAAAAGTTAGGACAGGTAAGAAACATAACCATGCAAAATATGGCTCTTGTGAAGAAGCAATAAAGAACCATGTATCCTTGCGTTACTTTACATTGCAAAATTGAATTTCCTCTCTTGGTACTGATGAGGATAAAGCCTGTAGTTCAGTAGAAAGCTTCTGTGTTTTATTTTGTTTTGCAGTTACCTTATTATTTAAAACCCTCATTTTCTTAGAGTATTCCGAAGCCAAGTTATTTTCCTTGTGATCACTGAGTGTTTTGCAGAGTTCAGTAGCTGGAACTCCGACATACAAATTTCAAATTACAATAGGCTAACATATGTATGGTTGGGGGCCTCAATTTTCTTCTTCCTTTTTTTAGTGTACATTAGAATGGTGCTTCATGTGAATAGGAGCGTATTCTTACTGCAAGAAAACATCTCAACTAAACTGGTATTGAAAGCAAGTCATGGTGAATGTGTACATTATCAGCACATCATAAGACAGACATGCCTTTCTTTTAAAATGCTTTGACTAGACCAAATAAACAGTATTAATCAGATGCTTTCCTAAGCTGTTTTCTGTGTATTTCCTTAGATGTGAATTTAGGAGCCAAAATCACATGCTTAAGATGTTTCACTAGTTTTTCTATCTTTATATCTTCCATCAAACTCAAGTTTAGTCATGACAAATCAATTTTTAAAGCATTACACCTACTGTTTTTTCAAGCTGATGGCTACCCTGCAAGAAGCCTGAATTACAGGGAAGGTTTTTCCTCCATCCCCAAAATCAGAATGAAGAACATAAATATAAGGTAATCAGGGTGATCTTGAGGCTGAGTTCAGAAGTGAGAAATAGGAAGATGTGCCCTTGTTGTTGATTCTAGGGACCAAATTGAAAATAGAGGGAAAATGTCATATTTTTTTTTTATCTGTTCTGTTCTTTTTTTTTTTTTCAGGGTGTTTTATCTTAAAAAAAAAGAGTCTGTTAGATATTGTTATGAAATTGCACAATACTTTACAGTCAAAAGCATTAAGAAAATTCATTATAGATTTTTCCATTTTATTAGAAAACAATAATAACCAATAAGAATAGGGCTAGAAAAAATCAGTCTATCCACTAAAATCTTTTTTTTTTTTTTGTAAGTTGATTTGTTCTTTTTCACTTCCATAGGAACTTAGATCTCTCTGAGTGTTGCATTTATATAAATCTGCTGTTCACCGTGCATGAATTCTATCAGGAACATAGCTAATTCTGCTTTCATATCAGTGTATATCCAATAAGGTAAGAGGGCAACTCCTCAGTTATCTGTTCTGTACTGTAAGATAATATATCCTTGACTTTTATAAATAGAAACTTACAGATTCATAAACAGCACACAGCATTTCTCATTATTACAATCCCAAAGTTAAACAAATGTTAAATGAATATGAGGAATATTCCATTTGCATGAAAAACAGAACAAAACAAAAAAACACCTCAAAATAAAACAAACAAAAAACAACATCTAAGGACAACCAAAACAAACAAAACTCAGACCCTGAAAGCCTGCCAAGTTTAGTCATTAGCACTTGGTATAATTTCTGTGTTAGCTGCAGGAATCAGATCAACATAACTTCAGATGGTGCACTTAACACTTTGCTTAATTATTTTAAATATTCTGATCTCATGTCTTTGTTCTTTGCATGCACTTTGAATATTCTGCATAACAATACAAATGCAATTTTCTTTTAGTTGCAATTGTTCAATAAAAGCCTAAGCACAAAGACATAATGTTGTTTGTTGGTTGTTTTGGTTGTTGTTGTTTTTTTTTTTTGTAAATGGGCACGTAAGTGTTGAGCTTGTGCATGCAACAAATAGAAAGGCAGACTGTGTTGAGAGTGCCACTCTATCTGTTAACAATAGTCCTGTTCAATATTACATCATTAAACAGTTGAAAGCAATAGTGTTTGTGTCTGCTCATTAATGGTTAGCTCGCTAACAAAAACCAATGTGAATATGTTCAACTTCTCTTCATCAGGAAAACATGTAAAGATTTAAGACTTCAAAAATTAGCATGACTCATTTTCAAATACTATAATTAATTTCTATGTTTCTCATATGTTTTTACCTGGGAAAAACTTTTTGGAAGATTTTTTTTTCTCCAGGAGTTGTTTTTACACTCGGTTTGGTTTTGTTCAATGATTTTTAATGAGAGAGCAAATGCAGGAAAGAGAGAATATTAATTTTACAAGGTCTCAAGCTGTTGATGTTATCGAATGTCTGATTCAGTTTTTTTAAGATCAAAACAAGATCAGCACAGAACAACTGGAAATGAAGAGGCAATCAAAGGCAGACAATGCAGCTTCTGCCTCTGGGGAGGTTTCATTTGTACCTGGTTGCTACAGAAACACAAAACACGAACATGACCTAATCTCATACCAGGCAAACTCCTGCAGCTCTTGGGGGTTATTTAGGATAATGGTTTAGGTCACAGACCAGTAGCAGTGCTCACAGCATGTGGAGTTGTCCAGAGCAAACTAACCAGTCTCTTTCTAGATGATGGTAAGAGATTATCTTCAAGGAGAAGTGAAAGAGCAAACCAGAACAAAGTCATTATGGTGTTGAAAGAAGAAAAGAAGAGTATAATATACAAAGAAGAGTATAATATAGTCATTAATTACTTGATGTTAATACATTAGGTAAATGAAAACTGCCTCCTTAACGCTGTTTCTTGAGTTAGGAAGGACATCAGACTCCTGATGGAGATTAAGATGCTCATATTCTCCATTGTCACGGGTGGTCCCATCACCTTGGCATTCATCAGTTCAGTTGAAGGTCTTTGTGCAAATGTGATAAGTGCTATAGCCCTTGTCTGAGTACAGTTTTGCAGTTTATGTAGAATATGTTCTTTGCGTTTAGATGTTGGGACAGAATCACTGCAAAGGCTGAAATAGCAGCAAGGTTTGAATTCTTTCTGCAGCAGTCCTACTTTAGATTATATTACATGGAGCGTTAGAATAATTTATTTCTCAGAGAAGAAAGCTTTCTAATTCTTGTTTTCAGGGCAAAATACAAGTTTATAAAAATAGGATATACTGGGGAAACGTGTCAGAAATTTTACTGTGATGTTGTTGGCTTCAAAATAAACTTTTGGTCAGTATCAAAGGGAGAAAATTAGTCACTTCACAGTAACTTGCTAACAGCAGTTGAAAATGCAGGGAAGTCAAAGTCAGATTCATTATTTGATCAAAGATTTCTGCATCTTACTTATCCATCAACAGAGTATTACAGTACTTGACAACTTCAAAATCATGAGATTATACCCCAAATCTAGCTTTTAAAAGAATAAATCAATTTTATTCACATATTAATTTCCCAACACTTTTCTAACAAAGTTGACTTGATCTTTTTTTTTTAAACCTTTGTATGTTATATGCGTAATCCATTAAATTATTACGGATAACCGTATCTCTGTTTTCATGTTCTTTATACTATTGTACTTCAGCAATTTTAAACAAAATATCTAGATTATAGATAACATCTCAGGCTATCTAAATGTGTCTGTCAGGCTTCATCTGCACAGTACCTGTCACTGTTTGCATCAACAATATTAAAAGAGTTCTTCAGGTGCTACAGAAAGAAAATTTGTACTTCAGAGTAATAAACTGATCGATTATGAGTGAGTCAAGACACAAGGCAAGCACTTCACAGTTTCAGATGGTGTCATTGTCTTAAAAGCTTCAGTGGATGTTTTTACTGTAGTACACAGGTAATAAATTGAGAGGGTATGCCTTCCACGTGTCTCTAAAAAAGAAATAAATCACCTTGGCTTGATTGTGTTGCAGCATCAACAGAACTTTGATAATTTTTACTTCCAGTTCATCTGTGATGTTCCTGTGAATGGACTCTTATGGTTAAGACAGTTGTTCTCCAGAAATGTTCCCTCAAGAAGGGAAAGACATGATGTAAAAACATGATTCTTGTGGTGTGAGGAAGATAAAACTTGAGATAAACACTTGCTCGTTGGCATAGCATATATACTCAAACAAAAGCACTTCACTCTGATACAGTTAAGATATGTTGAAAAAAATAAAGTAATATATTTGTGAATATTCTTTACACCAACTATCAAATTCAGGTAGAAAATTTAGAATAAATATAAAGGAAATACTTTTTTTCCTAGGTGATAGGCTTTCCAATTATTTTTTGTGAAAACTGCATATGAGCTCCACAGAGCTTTACACACAAATAAATAATGGATCATTTTTCCGTTTCCTAGATGTTGTAATGCTAAGAGAACTCTGTGAAAATCCTTTCTGAATTCATGTATAGTAATACTAATGAAACTGCTAGTTACCTTTGGTTGATATTGTAGAAATGGTGCAGATTAAATTCTGTCATTCTGTCAAAAAAAATGTATCCTTTTTTTTTTTTTTTTAAGGGCAAATTTCGCTAACCAATGTGATCAGAAGTACATTGACATCCCAATTCATCAGAAATAACTGTAGCAGTTTGTGGATTAAGCTGCTTAATATATATATATATTGGCTTTTGGAAAACATCAGCAAGTTAGCTGGATCATTCAAGTAATTTTAAACTAATTAGTCAAGTTGCACAGGTCTCAGATTTCTTTGCCCGTTTTCAAACTGTTGTAAATTGAAAGATCAGCTGGTGACCCTTACGCTCTGAGAAAATATATTCTGCATTATAATTTCAGTCATTGAACTAAACTCTTTGTGCGGAAAACAATTGTAAAAATTTAGTTACAAGGGCATTGCAACTTAAAAAGTATTTGCACTCATATGCTTATATCAATTTAGAGGTTTCAAGCATAAATAAAGTTTGTTGACCTGTAATAATTTTTAATTCAGTGTAATACAAAATAAATCTAGTATTCTTGCTTCTTATTGCCCAAAATGCTTTTTCTCACAAGTGTTTATTTCTCCATTTATAAAAAGCAAATTTATGTCTGTCTCATTTCATAAATTTATTGAAATCACTAAAGAAAGCATGATGAAATCACTAAAGAAAGCATATTATTTTACTTTATTAACGTGTATCAGAATTAGCTTTCATTTTGGAAATTACATGTAAGAGAAATATAACTGGATTTTCATTATATTAGAAAAGTTTCAGCAATTCACTAGCAAAAATGTTGAAAGAATTGACAGTGATTCAGTGTCTGAGTTTACCATAATTTACAGGTTAACCTTTCTGCATTGTACAGTGGGATGAAATGCAGCAACCGAAGTGGAAACGAAGCAGTTATGAATCACTATTGATGTTCCCGTAGCCAGTACTTCCTTCAATAGTAGCTTAAAATGATAGTCTGCTCTTTATGGTTTCTTACAATTAACTCTGTAGCTTGGATTTCTGAAATTCTGATCGATTCTATTACTGTAACCCTAAATTAATTAATGTGTAGCAATGCTTAGAAGGTTTTGTCAACTTTCAATATTAGTTAAAAAAAAAAAAAAAAGTATTTTTTCCATTTCTGGAATATGTTCAATTTGTCACTAGTTGGAAGTTATATAAACTATTACAAGAAGCATGACAATTGGAATATCTGACTGGAACTTTTATTTCTATTGAAAGCTAAATGCTTTCTCATTCATAACGATGTATATGCATTTTCTTATAAGTTTTGATATTCCATGATGTAGGAGAAAGGAGCTCTGTACTTTTAGTTTAACTTGCTTTGACATATTATTGAAAGGCCTAAAAGAGTAAAACATGATTCTATAATGAACTATTTCTGCAAAGAACACCAGACTTACAAAATGTAAACTGTCTTAGAATGGTTTAGCAGTAAATCCATATTATCTTTATATATATATATATATATATATATATATTTTTTTTTTAGGAATTATTTTTAAAAAATGCATCATTAGTTTAAGTGTGAAATTAGAAAATACGTATTAGTCACATTGCTCAAATAAGTCTGTTGCATTGTATTTTGTTAGTGGAAGAAATTGCTTTTATATTGATTTGAATAGACAGCTCTCTTTTGTCTAGCAGCTAATTTTAAATATTTATATATTAAATATTTGAGCAGTATAAAGATGTTGAAATAGTTTTAAGTAGACTGTTTACATGGGATATTGCTTTTATAATTTCTACAAAAAGTAATATTCTCATATAGTAACGTCAGGATTATTTTTAATACTTCACTTCTTCATGTATTTTTCCTTTCCATGGAGCAATAGTCTCTCCAACTAGAGAGCTGGGAAAGCGTTTTACTATTCCACTTTAGTATAGTCTAGCATTTATTTATTTATTTATTTAGGTAAGTGTAGATAATTGGGTTCACTCTAACTCCTTCAGAAACAAAAACAAAACTTTTGCTGATTATATAAGAATGTGTAGAGGAGGATCAATCCTGCTCAGAAAAAAGGGGAGTACACAAACTTCATTTTGATATGTATCACTTCCTAAGTTACTTAAAAAGGCAGAATTGTCATGAATGTTCAAGCTTACTTGATGATTTTCATTTAATAAACCCCAGAGACAAATGGTGTTGCTTCACCATGTAAATGTCTATTCTTAGCAAATACATTCTTTTTGAGACTCATTTTTGCTGTTTCCAAAGCTTCATTTTCAGATACTGTATGCCATTTGGAATGATATTTACATTTTGTAGGTTTTTCTTGGTTTTCAGAAGTCCAGAGTTACATGGGTCGTTGGTGTCAAAGTTTGTTAGCTGAGTTGTGTCTTTGTGAGATAAAATAAAACAGTAGATCCAGTCTTCTGTGTAACTCTGAAGTTATTTTTTCTTGCTTCTGTCAGGAAGAGGGCAACAAAGAAACAACGTCCTTTGCTGAACAATGCACAGCAATATTTTTTCCTTATGTATTTTATCCTATTCTGTTGCTATAAATACTTAATGACTAGAAATACATTCTAGCAGACAAAATTTAATGTGTCCCTTGCATTTACCCTTATACGATACATGAGAAAATTTACAAGTTTTTTACAGTAAAAGAAACCAACATTCACAAATTCACAGACAGATGCTACTGTTTGGCAATATCCTGGAAGTAACTGCTAAAGATGAATGGAAAATACTGATTTTCCACTGCCCTAATTATCTTTGTTGGGATTTTCAAATCTTGCATAATGCTATCAGGAATAATTTCCAAGTGCTTCCTAAATGATAAGCAGTTCCATAAATGAATAATATTCAGTGTAGCATCTTCAAGCTCATATCTACTTTTCCATGGTAGATGTTATTCGTCTGCAGAAATCTGCAGACATTTTAAAATAGAACTATATACTTCTGATACTGATAGTTGATACTGATGCAGATGAAATTTAAAAAAGATCTTGCCTACTCTGTGTCTAATACAAAGATGGACACAGTCTACAAACTGAGATATAAGTATGCAATGTTTTGCTGTTTTTTTTTTTTTTCTCTCTCTCTCTGAAGGGCTTGTAAAATCATAGTCCACCTTAATAACCATTACACTGTTAAATTAATGTTCATGTTTCACACACACAAAAAAACCCTGTATTAGTCTCATTACTTCTGTCAGAAAAAAACAGAATTAGAAATTCTGTATATAAAAATTATTCTCATATTCTTCCATATTCTAAACATCAAGTTTACTAGGAGGAAGTGTTTTTAATCAGTAAAACTGCAAATGTTTGACATTTCCATTTCAGGTTTCCCTGAACAGCAATGATCCTTCTCTTGAACCATATGGTTTCAATGCAGCTCAATCTTTATGCTGCCTTTTCTAGTAGAGATCCCTGAGGAAGGTAGCAGAAAGCTATCAAGCTCTGTTCTGAAGGGAAGGCTTTGTAGTAAAAAAAAAAAAAAAAAAAAAAAAAAACCAACCAAATACAACAACAAAACAGCATTAATGTAATACATGGGAATTGTGTAATATCTGCAGTATGGTATACTAGTTTGCACTATGGATAGTTGAAGGGCCTCTTTGGTGTTAGCTACCTAATCAGAGGATAAGTTAAATTTGCTGTTTATAATGTTATTTGATATATAAGCATATTTAATCATAGGGAAAGCCTACTGGGGCTTTGAGTAGTCCTTTGAGAACATACTCTTAACTGAAAATTGCCAAATCTATTCTTCATATGAAAAGTTACCACAGAGGAAGAGTTAATATTGCTGTGTGCTACAATAGTTTTAAGTTTATCTTTTGAGCCAAAAATCTAAGCATCTTTCCCATTTTTTAACTAAGCCCTCAGTAAAAGGGAAATTCCAGTCAATAATTTAACTGAGAGTTTTGTTTATTTTGATTATTGCTCCTAACGCTGATTTTTTATTTTTTATTTTTTAATAACAAGTGAACACGACTTAGGCTGTTTTGTCTGTACTAAGCTAAGTCTTTGTGATTCTCAACAGGCCGTATTTCAAATAGATGTTGAAATGTATGAAGGCTCGTTCAAGCAGCGACCTTCTCAGGCCTACAGTAGCTGCGATGCCCCTATTGCCTGCTCTGTGGGGCTGGCAGAACTGAGGGCTGCCTGCTCTAACATAGCGGTCACTGGTCAAATGTCAGGAGGATGATCAAGCTGAGGAAGTATAGTTTTATTTTTTTCTGCTTTCTGGGAATGCTAAATCCTGTAAGGATTGCTCAAGAGAGTTGCAAGTGCTGGTAAGCGAGAAGAGGTTTCAGATGGGAAAAGTTGCCAAACTGACTGTTTCTGACCAACAGTTAAATATTTTCAGGGAGGTTAAGTATTTTAATCCCATGTTTCAAGGTTAATACTATGGTATGCAACACTTAGAAATCTTCTTGATCTTACAGTTTTTGTTGTTTGTTTGTTTCTCCTTTTACTCACTGTTGTTTACTATATTTATTCATTTATACACACATTTTTAAGTGTGGGATTTTCTCCCAGTTTGGTCCTCATCTGTCTTTGCAGGAGAATAAAAAAAGTCACTTGATTTGAATACTCAAGGCAAGCATTCTCCTAAGAATTTGGCATGACTTTCAAAGAAAAAAAAAAATCCATGTGCAGCCATGGAGGCTTTGTCTGTTCAGCCAGTCCCCACCAATAAACAGTGAGCACACTGTTTATATTTCAGTCAGAGAGCAAGGAGGTGCAAGTCTTCACAGTACTTCCAGTCCTAAAAAGAGTGGTTTTGGGGTGATGAGACAGGGGGATGCATAGGGACGAATGGAATATAGGACAGGACTCAGCCAAAAATTGACTGTAGGCACAGGCAAAGTGAACTGTTGCATGAAGTACTCTAGCTTAGTTGCTGAAGAAACCCATGGCCCAGAAAGCTATTGACCAGCTAAGCGTGCAGTTTACTGTTGATCCTACATCTGGGAGCAGGACTCCGAGATGTGAGAAATCAAAATGGCTGCCCAAATGGGCAGGGGGCTTGCCCTGGCCCTTCAAGGCCATGCTGCTTACTTTTTAAAATTAATTCATCATTCCTTAAAGCACTGGTGCTGACACCATATGAGCCTCTATTTTGCCCTTCTCTCTCTCTCTGAGAAATATTGAAGGGATTCACTGCTTTCAGTGACAGCTAAGGCTGGTGAGGCTCCTTTGCCACCACAGGCAAAGTGCTGCACTCTGTACTTGTCTGACCAGTGCATCGTGTAAGTCTGAGGCTATTTTTTTCCCTGTTGCCTGGTAGGGTCCAGTCATAGAAAACACAGTGAGCAAAGAGGAGGGGAAACAACACAAAAACAAACAAAAAACACAGGAAGCTATGGCACAGTTTTACAACAAAATCAAACTTAGTTCTGTGCATGTATATAGTTATTTAAAAATAGAGATTTTAAGTTTCTTAGCTTACTTCTGCTCTGTATGAAAGGCTTGATATTGATATGGCAAGTGATAAGCTATTGAAAGGAACACCCAAGAAGGAATTGCTATTGTAATGTTAAATTACAATAGATAAAGTCTTGCTATTGTAATTCTCGTGAATTACACGAGAAGCACTTTCTGGGGTAGAAATGGGATACTTTGTTATTATTATTATTATTATTTAGAGTCCTGCTGCACAAATATTTTAGTCTTCTAAACCACTTAGTAGAAAATACTTAAGTAAAACTTGCATTGTTGTATATCTGTGTAACTGTTGTCTTGAACTCCATATTTTAAATTCCACTTTGTGTTTTAAAACTGTCCCTCATGTTTTATCCATTCATTTTCCTAACTGAATACTTAAACGCATTTTGTTGTGGTTGGTTAGAGTGAGGTAGCATACTCTTGTATTTTTATATTGGTAATTTTTAAAAGTTGTTTTAGCTGCTGTCTCATTACCATAACCTTACAAGGTTATGTCTTAACAGTATGAATCTAAGTCTCATATATATGTGTGTGCTGTTGAACTCCTTACTGAAAAGGTCTTCATGTGATTTTGTCCACAAAGCCTCTTGTGGACAGTCTTTCACCATTACAAATGGAAGTCTGTTTCAAGTGGCGTTTCTCTGTTTTATTTGTAATTATTGTATTCAAACTCTCCCTCCGACTATGTTTGAATTGCTACTATAGCCGTTGTCCTTGTGGTGCAAAGTAAGTGTAATTTTAAGAATATCTTGTCTCCTATGAGCATTTTTTTCCTCATCATACCTGTGACATGACAAATGTTATTCCTTACTCTTCTACAAAATGTAATTATACAAACAATTGTTTCTTTGTTTCTGTTAAGAGGAATGAGCTTTGAACTTGACTGTTGTACCCTGGGTTTTTTATTCTCAACTTTACTGCAGTCAGGAAAAAAGGTAGTATTTAACTTCAGAATGTATGGACAATTAATTGAGTTTTTATTTTTCTTCCCATGCTTAAACTTAAGCCTCTAGACAATTAAAAAAAAATCAAATATGAAGAGACAAGTAATTCCTTATAGGAAGAAATGAAAGAGAGACCTCTAAATTAAATCTTTCTTTGATTGAAAAGAATGGATTATTTTTCAGACTCAATCTCACAGTCTGTAAAATCTTCCTTATCAAGGGTGATTTTTTGGAGCTTCAGGGGGTATGTTTGCTTCTACTTTTATGAGCCTTATTTTGTTAAGTATGAAAGATTATTTCAATTGAAGCTGCCCTGTAATTGTTAAGAATAAGTCTGTTGCAAGATAAAAAGATAAAAGCATGGAACATAAAACCTATATTTTTGTTACTTTAAGGATGTGGAAGAAATGCTTATGTGTTTGCGCATATTTTATAGAAGACATGCGTTAGTTTAAGATTAATTTGCATGCAAATCTGTGAACATGACCACAAGTGATGTTTCTCTCCACATCCACCTTGAGGTGAGGTCCTGTATCTTCAGAAAAATGTGTAAGATGCAAATTGCTAGCAGTGTGTCCAAAAGCTTGACTAAGATAGTCAGAGTTTGCAATGCAGACAGCTTTAACAACTGACTACTAAATTGTATTGCCTGTTAAAACATACTAAACAAAACCATTTTTTTTTCTTGTTTTCCTTTGTTTTAAAATCAGAGGTGTGTGTGTTTCTTTGGTGGTTTTTTTTTTTTCCTCCTCTGAGTGTGAGGTCTGACTTGGGTGGGGTGAAGATGCTACAGAATAAAAGCGCTGTATTATGGCACTTTAATATCAAGTTTAGAGAATACTTTGGTAATTGCCCCAAATCCTCTCTCTCTTTATTTTATTAAAGTTAGTTAGTCATATAGGGGAATTTTATTACCACAGGCGTTATACTTACAAATTATTGACTATCTTCATTTACTCTGAGATTCTTTCTTTTTTTTTTTTTCTCTAAATTTGTGCCTACACAAAATGTTCCCGATCAAAATAAAAAACACTAAAGTACTGAAGAAGCTTGTATGCCGGGAGTGCTGGATGATGAGTAATGCAAATTTAGTGTCTTGTTCAGTCAGTACAATTACAAGCTGTTCTTGCTAGAAATATTAAAAAGTCTAGATATTTTTAAAAAATATTTACGAACAGATAAGAATTCATGCTGAGGTCATGTTCATTGTTAACGGTAGGCGGCGATCAATCTCCCTACTGCTGCTCTACCCTCGACCTTCCCCCCCTTCATTCCCCTTCCAGGATATTCCTGTTTCATGTGAAACTTTAGGCTGTTACTGAGTACTTAGCAAGACTGTAATCCTGATCTTCCGTAGGCCTTTCATAGATGATATGATGAAAAAATACAGCTGTAGAGTTGGTGTGGCCATTGACAAAATCCTCTTAAATAAAAAGGTGGGGGGACAGATGGACTGTTGACCCCAGGAATCAGTGTCAGTTATTCATACGCAAGGTATTGACTTACTGTCTCCCAAACTAGCTGCCACTTTGTTTTAAATGTCATGTAGAGAATGCTGTAAGTTATGATAGAAGCTATGGATACAAACTCTATTGTTGAGAGGAGACTCTGTGTTTGGGATTGAGGACTCAAGATAAAAAAACGCTTTGTGCCTTTCAACCTCAAGCCAACTAGAGAAGGGGGTGATTCACGTGTTCATGAATTTCTTAAGTCTCCAAGTATGATGCTTCTCTAAACTGATTCATTAGAAGGAAAGTGGATATTCTCGCCAGCCTTTTTCATACTAAAACACTCACTTAATTCCCAGGTATAAATAAGACAAATGTGGCCTGAAACTTGATCATTTCTGGGTTCTGTTCCTTCAGCTGGAAATATATGGATGTATGAGGAACGCTAAGTGACAGCTTGAAGCTCTATTTATGATGACTTGTCTTAAAAGAAAAGTCAAAAACATTTTGATTTCTCCAATTCTTAAAATAAAAATCATTTTCCATTTATTTGTTCTTTCCTTTTATGTTTGTCTAGAGTTTAATCCAAAAAAAACATTGTGACTGCTTTGCCTGCCTTAGGTGTAATATATTTTTAATGATATTTCTTCAATTGTGGCTTTTTAAACGTATGGCTATGATAATTTAAATGTTTACTGACTTGCAGAGTATACATTTGCAAATTGAACAAGGGACGTTTTGTTTTGTATAGTACTGTAGACCTTCTATGAATGCATAAATATTATTATACTCAGGTGAAAATGCAGAGTATGCTAACTTAGCTGTATTGGTACACACTTTCCTATAATCATGTTGTGCTGTTTGTCAAATGTGGACTCCTCTATTGTCACATAAGCAATTCCAATTAAATTGCTGAAAAAAGATTAGCATTCATGGGCAGATCATTTGTCCTGTTGATTTACTTGTTCTCTGTCTCTCTTAATATTGAATATGCGGGGCTGCTTATCTTCTGCACTAAATTGTATGTCCAAATATAAGAACCTAAATTCATCTTGGACTAGTTTGCTGTCTATATGTAAATGCTTAGATGGAAGAAAGACCTGGTGGTTTTTGTTTTTGTGACATGTCTGTCCTGTGAATGGGTTGGAAGGTATGCAAGTTCATAAATTAAAAATAGAAGAGCACTTGTTAACATTCATTAACATCTGAACTGAAGGTAAAAACTACGTCTGGAGAAGGAATACTACCTGTGTCGATGTCAATTGGAATTTTACAATTAACTTCAAAAGAAGGAGTTGTGTATGAAATGATACATGTAAATCCATGTGTTGTTTTAGATTAGTTAATGGTATACAATGGAGACATTTACAGAACTTTTCATTAGGACAGAAAGCTTGCTTATTTATTGACATGATTGGTATATGCTGACATATACCAATATTGCTATCAATTTATATTATGAAAATCATTCTCCCTCATCTGAAAGTAGCTGTTTTTCATTCAGACATCATATTCAATTATAGCACTAAAACAAAGTCCCAAGTGAAGTCTCAAATCAGTTTCTACTTTCACAACAATATACAGCTCTGTACGTTGTTCAAGTACCACACACCTCAATAATTCAGAGCAGTTGTCAGTTTGAGAACTTTACCTTCCAATTCAGAAAGCTGAAACAATAACGATTTATGGACTTTGGCCTTAAACTGCAGCAGTTCTGTCACTCCAAAGTCCTATAATCCTGCGGTGTGTGTACATGACCGGTGCTGTGAAGTGTGCTTGGATATTACAAGATTTAACTTTATTTGATGTTAGCAGTAGGGGAAAGAAATGGGATTTACATTAGTTTTTGTTAATTAATCTCTGTTGCCTCTTTATAATTATGATGTGTTAGTACAAGGAGTACTGTTTTCAAAAATTATTTGGAAATATAATTTTTTTTAATTAAGGTTGCACATTTCAAAACCGTTTGGTGCTTTTGAAAGTCATACTCACCAATACCAGCCTGGCCTAAATTGTTTCATACGTGTGTATAAAAATTGCTATAATATAGTTAGATAAAGCATGTCAGAGGTGAGTGAGTATGTAGTCTTCTCAGTGTTGTGCTCAGATTGTTGTAAAATAATATAGCAAAAGGATTTGTCATATCAAAGCCAACTTTCATGGCTGCATGCTTTTTGTAATGTATTGATCTGTGGACAAAAGTGGGATCTTTGCTGTACAAGAAAGGAAAGAACCAATGCGCTTTTGCCTTGGGTCTAATAATCCTATATGCTTAAGCAGAAAAAATGGTGAGAATTTACTTCTACCACTGAAGTGAAGAACATAGATTCTCAGTGCTTAGGAGGAATGTGTGCCAGGCTGGCGTGTTTACTCATTTAGCTCATTAGTTCTTCACTAAAGAAAACAAAAATCTAAAACTATTGAATTATGCATTGCCATTTGTTTGTTCATATTTTTTTTTATGGGGCACCAAGTACTTTTCAGCTTCGCTGTGAGAATAGGGAAGGAATCACAAGGCGTGAGATTATGAGGAGTATATGGCATTTGGGGATTGATTTTTAGGAGTTGTTGATTTGATTAGGAATGTACAGCAAGAGAATAAAATGAGGTAACTGTGAAGGGCTATGTCTATTCGCACGTTTGGTGATTTTTTAGTATTTTATACTTATTTGATGATACAATTGTGGTCTCAGGCCTCCTGAATGATCGAAGCATTAGTAACTGCAAGTGGGAATTTCATTTTATTTTTTCATTGTACCTCCCCTTCTTGTTACTAGATGATGCTTTTAATTACAGTTAATTGAACACATGAAAATATGAAAATGACTAAAAGTATACCTAGTCATGATAACAAGATTAAATGTGTTTAATTCCAGACTGATTTATGCTAAGCATTAGTCAGGGTGGTAAAAAAAAAAAAAAAAGAGGATGTTCTCACTTCCTTTACATAATACAAATATTGGATCTTGCATACAATTAAAAGATACTGATTCTACGTAATATTAGCTATTAGTTACATTTTTCTATATTTGCAAATGACCATTTACAAATTATAGGCCATTTATTTGCCATTTATGGCCATTGCAGGCCATTAATTACTAGAAAAAGAATAATTTTCTAATTGATTCTAGAAGAAGCAATAACTTCACAAATCCAAAATGCAATTCTGTATTGTAGATGGTCACTGTATCAGTGAACCCAGCTTCTTGAAAAAAAAGTAGTACCAGAATGGAAAATTACCGCAGGCAGACTTGATGGTCACAGTATGCTTAAAAGCACTCTTTGCTTTACTGATATCGTTATTTTTTCTTATTTGCAGCGCTGCATTGTTATTGGCCCTCCAGTGCTGTTAAATTACCTGCATTCACGTGACTTTTTTATTTAAGCATGCCTTCCTGTATTAGGAATCCTCTATAGTTAGAGGAGAGGTTTTGGTAGACTTTTCGTTAATAATAATGACTTGTCTTATTTCACTTCTACTCATGTCTCTGTATGTTTTTGTTTATCTCAGTGTGTGTCTGTGTGTGGTGTTTATTTATTTATTTATGTTTTCCCCCTGTATCTGTGTGGGTTTCGGTTTGTGTTTTGTTTGTTTGTTTGTTTGTTTTTTGCTTTTTGTCCTGCACTCATCTGTCCATGTACTGAAGAGTATATGCTGAATCCCGCCAATAATTATTCTGGTTTTAGAACAAAAACTTCGCTTAGTAAGTACTTTCTTAAAAGATTCAGAAAACACTCTGTTGGTAAAATTGAGGCAGCTTAATAAAACAGCACCGTTATGACACAGTACAATTCATTGTATGGATTGAAGAGTTTTTTTTTTTTTTTTTTTTTTTTTTTTCATTTTTCTGACCTGTAAGGTTCATAAAACAATTCTTACTGTGAGGACTTGTAAATATTAATAAGAGCCTTAGAGTGCTTAAAAAGAAAGCTTGTGGGCAAAATATATATTTGATTTTGTCATATTCTTTGCATGTGATTTGATAGATCTTCTATTACGATTTGCTTTTTCAGGGTACATGGGTCAAGATGGGCACTTGGGATCGTGCGAAAACAAGTACTGCGGTCTGGGTAGACACTGCGTTGTGAACGGGGAGAGCGGCCAGGCTGAGTGCGTCTGCATGGAGCGCTGCAAGCCGCATTACAAGCCAGTGTGCGGCTCTGATGGAGAGTTCTACGAAAATCATTGTGAAGTGCATCGCGCTGCCTGCCTGAAAAAGCAAAAGGTCACCATTGTCCACAATGAAGATTGCTTTTTTAAAGGTAAGTGCGGCTGTACAAAACACTGCTATTGGTTACGTGTTTTCAAGCAGTTCATTTAAAGCATTATAGAGGCTGCATTTAATGTACAACAATTAAATGACTCAGGAAGGTAATACTATAAGTATGTCACTCCAGAGGCATCTTACGGATTTTTTTTATTTGTATTTATACTTAGTGCTATCTATGAATACCCTTTTAAATCAGAATAAACCAGATTTCTCTTTGGGATCAATCCACAGTGGTTTCTTACAGATGTGGCAGTTGACCACATTCATCTGAATGTACTTAAACATTCCCAAATCCCAAAGTATATTAATCTCTCTTGCAGCAAAAACAGCATCTAAGCTTCAGAGCCATTTGGTAAAGCTGGAGGACCTGTATTTGGTGTTGAAGTTGAAGAATAGGTAGACTGGCAGCTAATTCATGGCTAAATGGGTCTTGCTCACTTTGAATTTGAGCAGTCAAGTTTACTTGTGTATTTACCAAAGCGTGCAAGTTAAGCTGCCTTTTCATCTACTGAATTCTGAGAGATGCCAGCCTGAATGCTGAGAGATGTACCTTTATATGAAGCAGCTTATCATACTGAATTGCAATTTGCTGTTTTTATGTATTTTGAGCACACCTTGTGGTTTCCTGGAACTCTGCCAGTATTGACCTTGATTAAGTATGTTTGAGTGTTGGGGCAGATTTGTAGTGTGCTGTTACTGGTTAAAAGAGACAGATGGCTTTTGGAAAAAAAAACAGTTTTGAATAATGCCATTTTTAATGAGTCTACCTAAGGGTTGAATTAATTTCTCCTCTTTATAAAGACTGTCCTATTTTCTTAACGTTTTTATAAGTTGAGGAAATAGTTGCATTCTCAGTAATAGAAAACCTGAACTACTCAGTAGGACAAAAATTTGCATGAGCATTAGCTAGTTTCACCATAGAAAGAAGTCTGCTGAAAACATTTCAATTAAATGAAGTTCATCTTTCTTAGTTAACATTCACTTACATTGTTATAGTCCACTTAAATTTTAATCAGAATTTTCAAGGATTTATTCTTGTCTAAGATTGTTCAAATGGAACCAGTTTTAAAATTTTCAGAGATCTTTTTTTAACACTACCTTTGTCCTCAAGGAATTGGCATTTAAATGAAATGTTGGAACTCTTTACTAAATCCAAGCATGCCAAGTTATGCACACATCTTAATACCTTGTTATAATAAAGGGTTTTGTAGTAGAACTGAATTAAAAAAAAAAAAAGCAACAACTTAATGTGGACACTGTGTAGAAAAATGATGCATTGTCACAATATACAGACTTTGAGTAGCCTACATCCTGAGGTAGCAGAAAATTAAAATTTAATTTTAGAATCATAGCATGTGTTGCTTGTAGGAAATGATTTGTGCAATAATAAAACATGGATGTTTCTGTCTCATGTCTCAAAAGTCAGTCTTTTTTTTTAAAAAAAAATAAGAATTATGTTTTCCTAAGTAGATTAAAAAAAAAAAAAAACACAAAAAAATCAACAATTTTATTTTAGATGGTACAATACTGAGATAAATGACAGTAACAAACACAGAAGTGTTTAAATTTATGTGGCTAATTTCAGTTCTTCAGTATGTGATATACACTACAAATAAATTCAGAGCATGTTTGTGAAAAATTAGTGTTGCTTTTTCTGAGGGGGAAAATGTGGCAAGATTTATTTATTTACTGAAATAGAAGTTGAGGAAGTGCCTTAGCTAGAAACATCATCCAAGTGCTGCCTAAAGTTTTGTTAGCTGATCTTTACATTTTAAATTCATCACATTAGTTTCGTGTGTACTGTAGTGGAAAATGGAGTATCTGAATGATGTTCAACTTCAGGCATCTAATTTAGACAGTGGATTAAAAAGGTGGGTTTCTCCTTTTAATCAGTGACAATCCTCAGAAAAGGACTAGGGCACCCAACTGACTTCCTTAGAATTCTCTTCTGAAAGCTATTACTCATCAAGGTGCTAAAATCTTGTAATTTGGATGCTATATTGAAATACTTAAAATTAGCATAAAAAATTTCATTTTATCTCCTTTTTCTCATTTTATGGTGCTTTCAGTGGTGTTAAGCAAATGTGACTAGGGGCAAATTTTTACTTTATTTTGTTTGTTATATATGGACCTTATCAATGTCAGTTTTTCTCTTAGTAACTACAGCTTATTTGTTGCTGTAGTACAGCATGGTAATGGCAGCAGTGTTGCCATTTATGACTGCTGAATATGTTCTCCGTCATTCAGTTCAAATCAATTTAAAGTGTGACTCAAGTTACTTCTTTTTCAAAATATTAGGTATTATTTCCTTCAGCCTTAATTTTCGTTAATGCTATCTTGTTTAAGTTCTTGAGGACTGAGTTTAAAAAAGAATGAGCTACTCTGACTTGGTGGTGCAAGGTGAATAAGTTCACTATGTACACAGTGTGCCGTTATGGTATCGGTGATCTCTGACAGCAGCGACTCCACACATATTTTTGCGTATATATGCACAATTTCATGACTACAGGTAAAAGATTATGCTTTCTATGCCATTGCTAATCAGTTGACTTCAGATCATAGAAATACGCACTTGGTAACTTGATTTTTATTTTTTAAATTTCATCTAGTCTAAACCTTGTAAACCTTGTATTTAACATTTCGCTCACACTTTGGGTTTCAAATCCTCATACTAGGCTGATTTTCTTGCAAGAAAAATATTTCTTCAGGAAATAAATTTTAAGTTTTAGACTGGGCATTGAGCTCAAGATCAGAAAAGATGGGAAATGCAACATATTAAAGTAGTAAGCTCTTATTAAACATTTTAGTATTCTGTGATTGAAAAATAATATTTTATAAACAAATGTTCTGTCTACCTGATTAAAATCACAACAACAGTTAAACTCTATGAATACTGAAACAAAGGTTTATAACTGAATGATTTATAGTACTAGGGTTGTTTACACTGCAGGAAATGGGGTTGAGGGGAGACCTCATTTCTCTACAGCAACCTGAAAGGAGGCTGCAGCAAGAAGGTTGTTCTTCTTTTCTGAAGTGACAAGTGATAGGACATGAAGAAGCAGCCTTAAGTTGCACCAGAGGAAGTTTACATTGGATATCAATAAGAGTTTCTACAGGAAAAGGGTGGTTTGGCATTGAAACAGGCTTCCCAGGGTCACCTGGGAGTCACCTTCCCTGGAGGTATTTAAGAGATGTGTGGATGTGGCACTTAGGAACATGGTTTAGCGGTGGACTTACTGGTGTTTGGTTGATGGTTGGACTTAATAAAGCCATATAGTGAAACAATAGCCTGCAGAAGAGATCTAGAACTTCTTGGAAGAAAAGGAAACTTGAATAATGAGCCAAAGTAAATCTGGTATTGATAGTGTGAGCTGGGAAGTCTGATATGCTGATAGGCATATCAGACTTCAGTGCCTAATTTGGCACTGCCTTCATTGGCTTGCTGACTGTAGTTCTGCGGCTGAGTGGTTTCCACATGCTTTGCTTCCAATGTCTTAGCCGTTCTTGAGCCATGCACTTGGTGTTTCAGAGCAGCTTAATGTTTTGTTAAGAAAAAGGAAATTAGACCATCTGGCTCACACTGCACTTCATACTGTTAAAGAACCCCTTCCTGGCCATCACCAAACATAGCTTTAATAAGCCCCAGTGGGTAGCGATTCAAATGGACCAGAACTGCTTTACTTGGTGCCTCTGCCACTGCTCTATGAAGTCACAGCATGAAATAATGGTTTTGTGCCAAAACTAATGGCTGGAGCCATTACTTTTCTTCCTGCAAGTGTGTTCCCAAGAGGGACAGCTGCAGCTCCAAGCTTATAAAAAGTTTTGTTGAACTTTTGTATGAACTACCAGGGGCTGAATGGCCCACATTGGTTTTCCAATAGGCTTCAGTTATGTCTGCTTTTTGTGTTAACTTCAGTGATTTGATTTTCCTAAATTCAGGCCAGTAAATCTAAACAGGAGACTAAAAATTCCTTATGACATAATTAAATTTATATTTTCTTTGCACCATAAGCTTCTGAGAATTTTTCATATAAAGTGTATTTCTATGTATTTCTATACGCAGCAATACACTCAGTCATTGCAATTGCAATTTAATAGTTCTCAGGAATGTAACATACTCCTGTGTACTGACTTTTATGGAATATTGCTAGAATAGAAGTTATTTCATACATAAACTTTAAAGTAACTTCTATGTCTTTCTTCTGATATTAACACTTTTTCATTTTTTCCTTTTTTTTGGTCTCACTTTACATTTGGTGGGATTTATAATCTGTTAGGCTGTCTGTAAGTTTAAGATTTCTTTGTCCCACTACTAAAATGGCTAGGTTTCTGAGGACTGTTACAATAGAAACTTTGGTAAGAAAGTCTGCTGCTGTTACTGAGTTGTGCAGAGCAATGAGAATAAGAGCAGATTATGCCCCTACCCCTGTTGGATTTGTTCAAACTGGAAAAATTTCACAGTAAGTATGACTGAAAGTATAAAATGGCTTATGGGGGATATGAATGAGGCTTACAAAATCATCAGGGCATGCTGAGGGTAGGTATGAGGAAACTTTGCCTTCTATTCTAATAGAAGAACAAAAGTGAAGAAAACACAAGCACATTCAAAACAAACTAAAAATTTACACAGCAGGTCTCATGGGCAACATAGGATTTCACAATCAGACTTTGCAGCTACTAGGGAAAATGATGTGGGTTTATTTTGTGAATTTTCTGATTTTCTCATGATTAGGGGAGGGGGGAAAAACATTTAACCATTCTGTGATTCATTGAAAGTGAGCTGAAGTGAACTAGATCCCAGCAATAGCTTGTAGAAGAGATCTAAAACTCCGATCTAGCCTTCCCAGTTGTTGCAACAGGATTTGTCCAAAGATACCTTTCTTGTGATCTGTGTGCTAGGTAAGTGTGGTCCTAAAATATTGGTTCCTAAAATACTGACATATTCATTTAGAAGCACTGACACTTATTTCATCTAATTTGATGTTTATGTACTCCAAAAGCAAACATTAATCTCTGCCATTTTGTCAATCTCACTTTAGGAAATATTTAATCTTTAACCTTGACTATCCACACTTATTATTTAATGGTAACCTGTAATGACTTTCAAAAGAGATTTAGGATATGTTGATAAGAATAAGATTCTGTTGCAGTATTTTCATTGAGAATTCTTTCCAAGGTGTTTCTTTTGTTCTGTGGCTGTCAGCTGGCTTCTCTGCTGAAGTTCTCAAAACATCATTATTACAGTCTTTCTGAAAGCTTGAATTCCTGCAAATAGCATACAGCCTTAAGTTTGCTGTTGATAAACTGTTAAGCTTCAACTATCACTCCAAAAGAATATTCCTCATAAACTGGATTATAAAATGAAACATGAAAAATCTTTCAGAACTCTGTCAGAAGACTAGGGAATGAAGAAAAATTGGGCTTGATCTTAAACTATAAAGTTTGACAGAGCATAGCGAGTCTTTGTCTTGTATTAGGAATTCAGCCCATGATCTGCATACATTTACATTAGTGCAACAATGTTACAATTTAACTGGATGTAACAAATTTGATGAATTTCTGAAGTTTGTCATCATGCATGTGTTCTTAACTATTCATAGCAGTAATAAATCATTCACCGAGTGGGAAGAAAAAAATCACTGTTTTGTTAATGACAGGTAATATTTATTTTCTTTCAGTATTTCCCATTGAAGAGGAATGCTGTAGCCAATGGAAAACTGCTTTTTTATTGTTCTATGAAACCATAAACTAATTAGTACTGTTCCTCTAGTCTGCTTTTCCCACTTGCTTTATTTTCCTCAGTTCCTTTGGTCATGAAATTTGGAAGATTGTCATTGTTTTTCCTCAAGCATCCATTCAAGATTTGTCACAAAAATCTCTTAAATTGCTCCGAATTGTCTTAAATTATTTAAATTGTTTAAACTAGCAGAAAGGCAAGGCGTACATATAGAAGAATATCTGCTACTGGATCTGCAGAGTGAAATAGGGTGAAAGACACTTGAGTACATGCGTAATTTAAAAACTAAACATTCAGCACATCTTGTGTTGCTTGTTGGGAATACTGTACAGCAAACTCTTACAGCAAACTCTACTCTCTTTTTTTCTTCCGTTTGGTTTAAATACAGTGTAGGATGCGACAATGACTAGCCTCGAGCACTTCATAATTTTTTGACTGGCCAAGGACATACTGCAAAGACACCTGTTATTTTCAGCAGATTGGAACAGCCTCAATCCATGTGTTTGAAATTGCTTGTAGGAACATTGCTGCTGTTTGCTAATACCTAAAGAAACGCATGTTTGAACATCAGAAATTTTAATTGGTTGAAGAATGCTTTAAGATTTTTTTCTGATTTTATTAATGAAGTTGAACCTGTTCAAAGAAACCTATGTTGAAAGCTGCATTCTGAAGCCTCTACTGAATCAGCCTAGCTATATTTTAAATGATGCAGATTGTCTATTTTCTTACTGTCTGTAGCAGCTTATTTATGATAACGTACTTAGAGTGTAGCAGCATGAGAAATTTCAATAAAACTACACTTAGTGTTTTGTTGGTTTTTTTTTTTTTTTTTTTCACAAGTAAATGGGGGAGAGAGCTCAGGAAAGAAAAAAAAAGTAGTTTTAGTGATTTTTGGCTTGAAATGGAAATGCTGTGTTTGCATGAGCAGTTTTACAAGTGATTACAACTCCTACATACATATCAAATATAGTGCAGTAGTTCTCCCAGTTTAGTGTACATGGATAATATTTACTAGAAAAAGACAGAACCTCAAAATCTCTCTCATTAGAAGTGCATATATTGTTCATACTTTTTCTAAATTAAGTTATTTTTAGATTTTTAATGCACTGAAGAGCTTCATTCACGGTCTTTTGCAGTACCAAATACTGTGCAAAGCTCGGGTTTGCAGTTCAACTTGCATTTGGTTGACTAGTTGTTGTGGTTTAACCCGGCTGGCAGCTAAACACCACACAGCCGTTCGCTCACCCTCCCCCCTCCCTCTCTGGGGTGGGGGAGAGAAACGGGAAAGTGAAGCCTGTGGGTTGAGATAAAGACAGTTTATTAAGATAGAAAATAATAATAATAATAATAATAATAATAATAATATGTACAAACAAGTGATGCACAATGCAATTGCTCACCACCCACTGACCGATGCCCAGCCCCACCCCGAGAGCCGGCCCCCCACCCTGGCTAGCCACCCCTATATATTGTTCAGCATGACCCCAGATGGTATGGAATACCCCTTTGGTCAGTTTGGGTCAGCTGTCCTGGGTCTGTCCCCTCTCAGCTCTTGCTGCCCCCCCAGCCTGCCCGCTGGCAGGACAGAGCGAGGAGCTGAAAAGTCCTTGGCTTAGTATAAGCACTGCTCTGCAGCAATTAAAACATCAGCATGTTATCAGCACTCTTCTCATCCTAATCCAAAACACAGCACTCTACCAGCTACTAGGAGGAAAAATAACTCTGTCCTAACTGAAACCAGGACACTAGTGCAGCAATAGCTATCTCTAAGTGTCCCTTATGGGGCAGAACATGTGCAACTATCTGTTTTGTCATTCCTTCCGCACAGGGGACATTGAAGGGGGAGGAGAGACTTTTTAGGACTAATAGGAGAATGTAAAGGCATGAGCCAACAACCTTCCCTTGCTGCAAAAAAAGCTAGTGGTATTAAGGGCTGCGTTAGGCAGAGCCTTGCCATCAGGTGGTGGAGAGAGGTGCTCCTTCCCTGCTGCCCAGCACTGTTGAGACTGCATCTCGAGTGCTGGGTCCAGGTCTGGGATCTCCAGTACAAGGCGTGGACTTAGTGGAGTATGCCCAGCAAATGGTCACAGAGGTGTTTAAAGGACTGGAGCATCTCTCGTATGAAAAGAGGTTGAGAGATCTGGGGCTGTTCAGCCTGGAGAAGGCTCGGGAGATCCTGCCAATGGTTATAAATACCTGAAGGGAGAGTATAAAGAGGATGGAGCAAGGCTGTTCCCAGGCTCTTCCTCTTGGTTTCCAGAGACAGAACAAGAGGCAGTAGACACAAACTGGAAGATGAGGGGTTACATCCAAACATCAGGAGACCCTTCTCTACTGTGTGTGTGTCTGAGCACTGGCACGGGCTTCCTGCAAAGGTCACAGAGTCACCTCCTTGGAGATCTTCAGAAGCTGCCTGGACATGGGTCTGGGCAGCTTGCTCTGGGTGGCCCTGCTTGAGCAGGGGTTGGACCAGATAGACCCTGAGGTCCCTTGCCAGCCTCAGCCATCCTGTGGTTCTGTGAATTAGCACATCTGAAAAACAGCCTCACTTGGACATGTTCTGCGTGGTTTTGGAGGGTCAGCAAGTGGCACACTGTGATCTGTTTCAGCCAGTGGTTTCCAGTGCTGTCAAGGGAGTGATGGTGTGTTCCCCAAACTTAAAGCTTCTTGCTGCCAGCTATAATTCTCTGTAATTGTTCTTATCTGATTAGGTTATTATTAGAGGGACTATGGTGTAATGAAGATTGTTACACAATAAATCAAACAATTCAAACTTTAGTCATGATTTTATTATAAACAGAGGAAGCCTAGTCTTCAGGCAGACATTTAAGTGAGGGTGTTGTTGTTGTTGTTGTTTTCATACAAAAACCAAGCATAAAGTTAAGGCACACTGATCTGTGTAATGAACACTTCTTAAAGTTTTAATGAAAATCATACCAGAATTGTCATTAGGTCCTGAGGAAAATTTGATGGAAGGTATTGCTGGCCTTTAAAAATCATTAGCAATTGAATACATCTACTAGGCATTGGCATAATAGAATTCGAGGTGGCTAATATATGGTATACCAATTGAAAAAAAAGCAACAGATTTTTTCCATAAATTCTGGAGAAAATTGGGTATGCAAAAACGTTCATAAACATCCATCTCTGAATCCAGCAGCTTATAACTGGTGGGAGAAGTAAATCTACAGTGGATGAAATCTACCAATTAAAAGCTCCTGCTTGTTTGCCATTTGTTTCTCCTTTTTCGTAGTGTAATGGAAATATTTATGGATCATAGTAAACAAAAAGCTATGAAATGAATGTTCTATTTTTTCAAAAAAAAATGTATAGCGTCTTAGTGGAACCTGAAGAGTGGTTGATTCAAAATGGCAATCAGCGTAGTTGGCAATACCTAATTCAGGCATCCTTCCATCAGTTTCTGTCGGAGTTGTAGAATTTTTTAAAATACTTTTTGGAATCTACAGGAAAGAGCATAATACAATTAATGAATTGCAAGAGACTTTTCAAATTCTTGCTGGATCACAGCCTACTGGTAACTTAAAATTTTCCCTTTGCTCCTCCTCATTTGATGTTGAGAACACACTGTGGCGCAAAGATGATGACCATTCATGCTTGCGATGACGTGAAAAATGTCCAGAAAATAATTAGCTTTAAGCTGTTTATAATAGGGGAAGACTTGGGCAGTATACTCCGCTAGTTATGTTCTAATACTCATCCCAGAGTGGGAAATAGAATAACTAAGGCAGCACTGTTTTAATGAACATTGTAGCATATGTATTCTCTATATCATCAGGACTTGCCAGTTTTTAGATTGAAATCACAAAGATTTGCTACTGATATAAAAATATTAATATTTACAATATATTTGAATGTTTTTACTTTTCACAGAGAAACTAAATTGTTTAAAGTTATGAGATTAGAAAATGTTTTAACTGTCAGTGGATTTAGCAAATACACTTCTAATACTCTGGCACAGAATAAATTAAATTTGATAAATCAGGCAATGAAATCTAATTAGATCCTTTAGTTTTCTGTTGATATTGAATAACACTGATATATTTCAAAATTGTTGAAAGCAAACAACACAAGTAAAGGAAAACCTATTACTACAAAAATAGGTTAAAATGTAGCCCCAACAAATAAGCTAAAGTAAAATTATACAAAACATCCACTTGCTATGAATGATGTTTAATATTTTTGTGTTTTTGTTTTGTGCTTGTGTTGGCTTTGGGTGCAATTAAATTCTGAACTGTATACTGCCAGGAAAGTTTGTCTCCCTCAGGGCTGGAGCAGATGGTGGATATATTTTTTTCTTCTTCTTTTCACCATTTAGAGACCAAGACTGCTGAATCTCTAGAAGAAAGTGTTTTTGACAAAGAAAACTGCTGATGTTGGCCTTAAACCAGTAGGGTTCTTAGCTGTTTTCTTGACAGGGCTACTACTAAAGCTCCAGGTAAAAGTGAAGTGTATTGAAGTTTTGCTAGTAGCAGTATTTTAAGGTAGGTTTCTTATCTGGTTGTTAGGTGTGTAGAATTGAAAAAGTTCTACTGATTATATACTAGCAAGTTTTATTTTTTATTCAGCCTTTGCATGTCAGGAAATTTCACTTGTGTGAGGAAGCTATCAATTTAGTGTTTCCAAGTAGTCACTTTCACTTTGGTTAAAAGAATAACAATCTTCTAAATCCATAGGGAATCTTAACTGTTGTCAAAAATACAGAATTTACTTGAGCTCATATGATTAATGTCCCCTGGAAAATGAAAGAAAAGCAATCTTGAAGTTTAGTAAAAGAGTAAGTCATATATTGTGGGAAAAATAATAAAAAAAATAATAATAATAAAAAATCTGCAAGTGAGAAAATACCTTTTCAGTGTTAAATACTAATTACGGTCAAGAAATTGTTTCATTAGTGTTCCTAAATTTAAGACAACAGCTGAATGGACCATTTCTTTGTTATTTTCCCATTTCAGCTTCCCTTTGAAAAAGGTCCTTGCCATTCGAATGGAACATAAAGATGTTTATTGGTCCCTAATGATGCAAACTATAGTAGTACAATCATCATTTTAGAATATGAGTTCTGTGTGCTCTTAGATTTGTTGTCATTTTATCACAATTGTAGAAGCATCTTTAAGTGTATTTGCTTTAGCAGATGGTGAATGGCCACACTGGGAATATATCCATCTTTTTTACTGTATGATGAAGTTTTAAAGCAGATCTTTTAGCTATGGTAGCTAGAAAAAACATACTTTCGTAATAAACATTTTAGGGCAGGAAAAAAAAGGTCTAGTTTTGAAGTCCTTTTTTGAAGGAAATCAGTATACACTAGATACATGAGAATACATGACATGCTATAAATATGGAAAAATGTTAATGCTTTCTTTAATCATTACAATATTTTTAAATTAATTTTTTAAAGAAATTTGAAATCGTGTTTCATCTCTTTGTGTAAAACAAACAAACAAAAAAACCAGAGTGCTTGCTCTGGGGGGTGGGGGGAAAGCCCTTCCAGTCCATACGGAGTTTCCTCTGACACTGTCATTGCTGTGAATTTCAGACCTGATGCGGGCCTTACTGCTGAAGCTAATGAAAAGATTGCTACTGGCTTCAGATTCATTGACGTCAGACTCTTGAAGAATAAGATATCTATTGCAAGCATGAAAGATATGAAAGGGAGTCCAAAGGAGTAAATAAGGGGTTTTAAGCCTGAAAGGAATGAACCTTTAAAACAAAATAGAACGAGAGAGTAAATTGGAAAACGTAGTTCTACTGAAGCCATGCTCTTTGTGCAAAGAATGGGATGTTCTTTCTTCTACGATTTGCAATTTAGGATCAAGTTGGTGCTGTGAATTTAGGATCAAGTTGATGCTGTGAAGTGTGGTTTGCAGATCATTAACTCAAAGTCTTGAGTTACCCGTGTCTTCGCAATTGTAGTATTCAAATGGAAAGTGTAGAAGAACAGTGAAGAATAACACTAATGGGATACCTAATTTCAAGCAGTTTTCCAAGTCTCATGGCTTGAATGTTAGCTTTAAAGGTGAGAAGAAATATGGCAAAATGCCTCTTCTAAATGTTTTTTTTTTTTAAAAAAAAAAAAAAAAAAAAAAAAACCCACCACCAACAACAACAAACAGCTATACTGTAGGCTTTTAATAAAGCTGGCTAATATGTAGCCATTCCTGTGACATTAGGATCCCTGAACCTTTTCCAGAGATTTTGGGTTTGTCTTCAATTTTATTTATTTATTTATTCATTTGTTGGGATGTGTTTATGTATGGAAAGTTACTTTTAGGTAGCTCATTAATGAGGAATAGCAGAGAGCCAACAATAATGGTCATAAGGCATAGAGTGCCTGTGTGCTGAGCCGAGGGGCTTCCTGCCAGTATATGTGGGGATCTTCATCCCCTACCATGCAGGAATCTTGCCCTGATTTCTCCCTTTCCTGCTTAACACATGTTTCACAGCAGGTAATGATGAAGTAAAAGGATCCTGGTTTGCCAACTTGAACCTTGTGAAACAATTCATCTCTGATTGTGCCAGAAATGTAAATCCTGACACAGAAATGAGGAAGAATTCCAGGTTAGCCAACTTGAACCTTGTGAAACAATTCATCTCTGATTGTACCAGAAATGTAAATCCTGACACAGAAATGAGGAAGAATTCCTGACTCTCCTATTCTGGTCATAGGCATCGTCCCACTGTGAAATTGTCCATCCTTTTGTGAAACTGAAGGGCTGAGAAGTCAAACTGCCCTTTTTTAAAGGATTTGGTAAACATCACAGCTGGTGGCAGCTCCTCGTTTACTATGGATATGGTTTACTTACTTTGTAGGCTTTAGAAATTAACTTCACAGTTTAATTTTTTTAATTTTTGGGGGGGGATGGCCGTTTAAAAGTATTCTTAAATACTTTAAATTGTTAACATATTTTTAAATACTTTGAATGCTTCAGTTTTAATTATTCAGGAAATTCTGCTGCTTTGAAAAGTAAACAGACTTGCTTTGTTTATCTTCAGTGTATGTAGAGAATAATTACTTAAAAAGGGGACTCACTACTTATTTATCTCTTGGTGATTCTTTTTGTGGCTTTACTTAATGCTGTTTATATTAGGCTAACAAGTAATGCTGGAAAAATAATAATTAAAAAATGCATTTCCATTAATATTTTGTTCTGTATGGGCTTATGATAGCATACTGTCCTGTTCCTAGGCAGCAGAAAAGTCTGTGTAGACCAAGGAAAGAAAGACATTACTAGGGTAAGTCTTGAGTTAACAGCAGTTGAGGTGGAAGCCCAGAAGTATAGAGAACTTCATGTTTTGTTCTGCTCAACTTAAACACATAGTGATAACAGCTTAAAACCTGTACTTATTTTTGTAATTCGGAGGTAAATGAGCACAGCATGTATAACCATTGTTACCATTGTTATCTTGCTGTTGTCTTGCTGTCTTCTCCTTAACACCCATGTGTACATATGTATGTAATTTTTACATATGTAACTAACTTTAATGTCAGTCAATGCCTTCCTTCTCCCCAAAATAGTGGTTAAAAAGATGAAAAATATAGAACATTTTTTAATTATTATTATTTTATTTTTTATTTTTCCTGTATTTGCAAATAATTTTGGTGGCAGTGTGGACATTTTCAAGTGTCATGGGTTTGAGGTGTGCACCTTCCTATTTCATACTGTGAAAGATCTGTGGATGGGGCCAACCCATGGTGTCCTTTTGTTATACTAATTTCTGGAAGACAAAGATCTGTTGATGTGGACTAAAAATAGTTTTTCCCTGAACAATGCTCTTGTACAGAAAGTCAAAATATTGGGACTTAGGAATGCCTCATGGCTCTATTTTCAAACTGCGTCTATTAAGATTTTTTTTGTGAATTGTACATAAATGCTTTACCAATCATTCTGGACCTTTAAGTGAAAACAAATTTTAAAAAATGAACTGCATAGTGAATGGTGACACATAAATTTCTAATTTTGCACTTGTTTTTGTTAAACTTCAGATGGCGTTTTACTCTTATTTTGACATGGAATGGGGCTCTGAAATGATAATTTGATTGCAAAGAAAATTTATTCAGTGTTCACCTGACAAATGGTTCAATATTTGTGGTATTTAAATGATCTTTTGTAATGCATTATTTAAGGACTCGTACTTTCAGTGCAGAAGGCTGAATTGGATATTGTTATTTCTAAAAGCCAGAAGAGAAGTCCAAGAATAAAGGATCTTAATTCCCTGCATTTTGTGTGAGAGAGGAAGTGAGCATACATAATCACCTAAGGGATGTGGTGGATTCCCTATCAATGGAGTACGATGTGTTACTGGAGTGCCAAGATGTAACTAGACAGGGAGCTAGATAATCCTATTTGGGCTCCCTTTACCATGAAATGTTGGACCAGGTGCTTTTCTGCATTCCCTTCCAATCAGCCCTTCCAACCTGGGCTGTTCCATGATTCTGTGTTCTATAATACTATTAGTAGAAGTTATATACCTTAGTTTTATTTGCTAATTGGACTAGCAGTTCACAAGAAGTTGAATGCAATTTTATGGTAACAACTTATGTAAATAATTTACAGGATTGTTCACTCTCAAAATTCATCCATTATCACTTTGAAAATACCAATTTAGAAACGTCATATATTATTACATTATATATATTATATATAATAATACTATATTATTATATATAGTAATATATATACAGTAAAATATATAATGTACAGTAAAATTATTATATATGGTATTAAATATAATAACATATTTATTAAAATTGTATATTAAAAAAATAATATTTGGGGGGGGGGGGGGGGGGGGGGGGGGGGGGGGGGGGGGG
>CM021734.1:31683684-31706733 GCA_011075105.1 Heteronetta atricapilla | reverse complement strand
CTTTGAGCTGAATAAACGCAATACTACAAAGCTGGGGTGATCAATATATACAGCATGAGTAGTAAAGCCCAAAACTCTACAGAAATGACATTAACTTAAATTTCTTCCTTTATAGGTCCATAAAAAAGGGAAAAAAAAGTTTGTTCACAAAAAAGCTCCAAATAAGTGTTACATATTTAGAGCTAAAAATCCATCTTTTCACCAGTAAGCACAGACTGTTATTAAGCAGGCAATATAACGAAGCCACATTTTTGAGCAATTAAAAAGGGAGTTCTTTTCATATAATTAGGTTCACAAGTTTAGGTTGAAAGAGAATAGAAGGAATAGCTGGTCTTTTGTCTACTAATTTTAACTTGATATTTTACTTTTTGCTTTGCAGTACACTACTGCATTGCCTGGTTATTGGGAATGTACTGTGGGATTTTTTTCTTGCATTCCAAATGATTTGCATTAATTATTTTATTCTAATTATTTCTTGTCCTGTTGTTTAAGGCTTGCTATGCAACCTTTAATTCTGCTTCTTTGAAGAATGATGTTCTTTTTCCACATTTTTTTTCAGCTTTGTTGTTTTTGCTTTACCTGTGTTTTAAAGTCTGCACCTTATTAGAGATACAGAATGAATACACTTTCAAAAATTCTGTGTATTGTAACTTGGGTTGAAGTGAATGGAGCAGTAAGTGCTTGGTTACTTTGATGTCTTATCTTGAATATTCAGTTTGTGAAACAATGTCAGTGAGTGACAATGTTTTGGTTTTAAGCTTATTTATTCATCTGTTAGACTGGGAATATCACTGAATGTTCTAGACTCTTATTTGTTAATGAGTATTAGATGCATGCAATTTTCTCATCAGATTTGCATGCGCGTTATGCCTTCAGCTTTAACTCGGACATTTCTTAACTTCAAATAATTTACTCTTCAGCCATAGTATTTGTCCTGTTTCTTCGATTCAGTAGGGGAGGTGAAGGGAGGTAAATGGGGAACACCTCAGAAGCTCTCCATTGCAGGTGCCTGGGTTGCTGTAAAGAGCTTGACTGGGTACTGGCCTGTATGGTCCCAGGACCCGGTTTTTGCTAATTAACAGATACACTATCTTCTGTAATACTTCTATTAGGGAAGAAGAATCACTTTTATTAAAAAAAGAAAAGAAAGGAAAAGAAAAGAATAGAAAAAAAGAGTGACCAAAAACAAAACCCCAAAACCTGTCAGGCTGGAATTCCTGTCAAGACAAATCTGATACAGTTGATACTTTGGGCGTTTTGCTGTTTGCCTTGGCATAAAAACCTTGGCTGCTCCAGACTGTGACTTGGCTGCCTGCCTTCTGCCCTTGTTCTCCCAAGTCTCCATCACACGCATGAGATCAGCAGTATTCAGTCATGCCAGAAAGTATCGTGAACTGGTGATGCTGGTTTAAAGATGATTTCTCTCAATACCAGATTACGAAGTTAAAAAACATCCTAGAATCAGAGGCCTTGCAATAATGCAGGTATTCATAGGCTGCAATCATTATCACTTATTATTGCTTCTTTAATTTTGATATGTGAAAATTGAGCTACTTAACAATGATCTCTGAAGGCTTAAAATGGGCAGCTGCTCCTTGATTATTTTATTTTTTCCCAGTACCTTTTCACAGGAGCAGTGTAAGAGCCATGGGTGGCTTTGAGCAATAGTTTTTCTTCTAATCAGAGCTGTAGAAAAAAAAAATAAAAAAAAATGAAGTGATCTGTGGGCAGTATAGGCTGTAAAATTATCTAACAGCAATTTTCTTCATTTCTCACTTACAGGTTTCCTAGCTTAAGGTGTGGAGGAAGGTTCCCTTAACTTGATGAAATGTACTTCAACTAACTGACTTTGATAGGTTATTAACCATTTCAGAATGAGCTGGGGTCGCAAAAGTATTCCTGAATGCAGAGGGGGTGCTGTACACAGTTTGGTCCGCTTGTTTCAGCAAATCACTGTGTATTGATGTTCAAATTAATACATTCTTAACATTGAATTTTTAGTGTATGCACAGTTAAAATACTTTCAAATTGTTACTCTTGGAAGTAAAATATTTATTGCCTCGTGTCTCTGAAATGTAGCCTCTGTTACAATTGCCAGGGGAGTGAATTGTGTTCTGTCCTTTGAATTCATGTTGGTAATTGAGGAATACTAATGTTCACTAGAGCATAAGGGTCTTCTAAGGATCAGGTAGAACTAACACTCATTTTTGATGAAACAGGACAGGGATGGTGATTTGCTGAGGAATGCCATTTCCTTTTGACAGACTTCATAGGTTTCAGTCTAGAAAAAAATCAAGTATACTGACATGTCTTGTGGGTTTTCCTCCCCGAGAGTTTGTCCTAGATTGAAAATTTTTTCTCCTTGAATTGCTTAAGGGATCTGTTTTCTGTCCTGAAGAGGATACAGTTCCATTGTGTTGGTACTACCTTTATGTTTTGGGGAATGATATCCTGCAGAGATACTTCACTGAATCTGGGAATTTTATTGTTCTGCTTTGTTTGCATTTTGAAAACTGCATCAGTAAGTTATTTCCCTCTTTTACATGGCATGTGTGACAGCTGAGACAAATTGCTGTAGCCTTGGTATTCTGTCGTTAGTATTCAAGATCTGCTTGGTCTTCCTTGAAGTCACCTTGGTCAAGGTTTTACCTAAGGTTCAGCCTGCATATTTTTCTCTCATCTCCATCAGAGCCCCTATGGTTGTAGAGGGAATTGTAATGCACTGAGATTTCAACAGTGGACTCATTTTGTTGTGTAAATTGGGAGTTTCCTTGTTTTGAATTGCTGTTTATAAGGCACTACTTGCTGAAGCCCAGGTTGCCTACCTTATTTCTTTGTGTCAATGTATGCAACTGCCCAGTGAAGAAAATTCTTAGTTTGTAAAACAAATAAGCCCATATAGGGTATTATTTTTATATATACTGTGTGTATATACACACTAATAAATGAATCTAGTTTTATATTTATATATTATTTTTTTTAAAAAAAGAAATACACAAGTTCTATGTGGTTGCTAAAAATATGGGAAAAATAAAAATCTCACAAGTTCCTAAAGGAAATAATGAAAATTGTTTCATTCCTTCTGCCTTTTTTACCCTCCACTCTTTCATGCTCAGTGTCCAGAAGCTGCCACTTCCTTTTAGTAAATGCCTGTTTGTTATGCACTTTCTTATATCCAAAGGAAGGATTTATTTAAAATAACCTTGACAGTTTCTCCTTCTGTTGCTGAGATTGAGTTACCATCTCTCTGTTTTGAATCTCTGCAGGGAATGTTTTCTTCAGCATGAACACTAAATGACCAGTTCAGACTTGCCTATGGAAAAAAAAAATAAATAAAATAAAATGTTGATGATCATCTCTTACAGTAAAAACTGGTCTGCTCTGGGCAGCATTTTAAAATGTTTTGGAGATTTGAATTTTCTTGACTGCTAATAAGATACAGGAAGAAACATCAAATTGCTTTGGGATGTATTTCAAAGTACAGACGTTTAATAGCATTTTAACTCCATTTACAGACAATAGCACCATTTCCTTTTTTAATAGAAAAGAAACCTCTTAAAGGTAGAAACCTATCAATTGAACTATTTTCAATTTCCTCCACTGACATCCAGTATCAACTCGAAAGACATTCCAATGCCATTATGACAGTCAAATCATGCCATAGCAATTTGTCCAGCCTAACAAAGAGAGAATTATCCCCTCAATTCACAATTTTAAAGCAATGCCTTTTAAACAGTCCTCCAGATGTGCTTTTTATGTGGTAATTTCTAAAATACGTTTACATATGTATAAACATTTTGCTGACATACTTTGGGAGTGTGCAATATTTTTGACTGTGGTTGCAATTGTGAGTTTATATCAAAACAAATAAAAAAACATTATTGCTAAATCATTGTGTGTGCTGAAATGACAATGTTTTCAGGAGCTTCATTAAAGTAACATAAAGATTATCAATAGCTATACTGTGGATATGCATATAACATTTCTAACAATAAGGACAGGACTGTGGTATTTCTGGTTCAAGGCTTAATATGAAAGCCCAGTCAGCAGCTGTCATTCAGCTGACTTCAGTAGCTACTTGAACAACTTAGCATAGTGTTCATACTGACCAATATAAATGACTTCTAGTGAATTATATAATCAATTAGTGAATCACTTAATGGTGTTTGGCTTCTTTGATGTGAATGGAATAAAGGAGTTGCAATTTGAAATGTTTGCAAAGTCTCAATCTAACTGATAAAGACTATTGTTATTGTCAGTTGCTATTGTTACTGGCAGTTGACAAAACACATAGCTGCCAAATTTTGGCCAGCTGTTGACATTATATGGTGTATCAAATATTTAGTCAGTTCATTTACACATAATTATTTTAAAATTATGAAAATGTTTTGTAAATTTATGGTTATTGTTGACTAAAGGAATCATCTTATTAGAAATTACTATAATTAAAATCTTCAAACTACGAACGGGCAGCACCAGTGCCAATTTCCCATTCATGCTCTTTAGCCAACGTGCATCTCTGATGCAGAACTGACAGAAGCGTGTCCCTATGGGTTTCTTGGCCTCTTAGCTGACTCAAAGGGGAACGTTAAATTTATTGACCACTTGTTGGCTGTTATTACTGACAGTAGTGGGTAGAGCTCTTGGGTAGAGCTGGACCTCATGTACCAAATGTCAGATGAGGTAAGCTCTGCAGAAACCTGCTACTCCATCCTGGAAACGAAAATGCTTGCATTTGCCATTGTGTAGTAACTGATGCGTTTTGTAGGAGGGCATTGCAGTTCTTCGGACTGCCCATTACTTCTGCTGGAAAATGTGAACTATTTTGAAAGGTCTGCCTGAAACAACATCATCGATGATTCTTTTCCATGTTAGCAAAAAAGTAGGACAGAATGAAAGTTGTAGTTATCTGGCGTGGATACTGCAAGTCTTCAATAGAAAGAATAGTAACTGGTAGTGGTGAGTAGAGGAGGCATGTGGTGTAGCCAACTGTAGGCAAAATTTCAGAAAGAGGAGGCTTGTACTGTGCATGGTGGGGAGTGTACTGGTGTGCTTTCTCTTCCTCTCTCCCTTTCTTTTTACCGTGGTGGGCAGAACAGCTGTCAGATGTGTGCGTGTCACTTAACAGGTCTGCTCATGTTCTGTCACTGTGTGGATCTGTGCTTTGTTTACACACCTCTGCTGAGGATAGCCTACTTGTACATGTTGGGCCATATAAGGTCTAACATACCAGCTACCAAACAACTCTATAAAATGAAGATGAGACCACCAGTGTGTCTGATTTTACTTAAATATAATTTTCTAGAGTGAGATTTACGAATGCCATGCTAAAATACATACAAATAAATCAAATTCAGTATCTGAAATAGTTTCAACAAGTGTACATGACAAATGAGTTTTGCTGTGCAAGAAAGAGAATTTTAATGTGGAGTTAGCAGAACACTTAAGATTTTAGAGTAGTAAGTCACTTCATTTAAATAAAAAGTCTGGACTAGTTGGCAGTCATTAGAAAACCTGAATTCAGAAGAACCTGAGGCACTCAGCAGGGCATTGTACTTACATGTTAATAAAGGGTTAATACATTTTCTAGCCATACTGAGAGCAACGTCCAGCAGGGGGAAAGAAAGACTGAAAATGGTCTTAGAACAGATATCAATGATGGATGAGGGAAAAATTCCTTAAGAAATGTGATCAGAGTTCTATCAGGAGGAATGAATGAGCTAATTGCCCGTGACTCACACAGTTCTGATCTGTGCATTTTCAAAATAAAGCATCTGTAAGCCAATATGAGGGAAAAATGCACAAGATTGAAACATTAAAATAGGAAATAAGAAATCTAACAGAACATATTTTTCAGATTTACTGACTGTGGTCTGCAGTACAGTTAATTCTGTGAACACAAATATCATCCAAGCCTTGAGCAATGAAAGGGATTTTGAAGTCTTAGACAAATACAGAATGATTACTATACACTGTGATTCCATATTTAAGAGAATTAAAAATCCATTTCTAAGCTCTAAATTATTCATGTTGTCTTTCAACAAGGAGAAGGAATGCTAATTTGACTAATTAGTTAAGGAAGCAATATTCATGGAGGTGTCTAAGGTGTTCCTTGAATTTCTAGTGATATAAAACAAAGCAAAAGTTTCATGTGTGTACCTGTAATAACTTTAGAGGCATTTTTGCAGTTTTGGTTGTGACTATGAAATTATTGTCAAGCTGAGATTATATATGTATATATGTATTATATATGTATATATATATATATATATAAAGTGTTCAAATCCCTTAAGCAATTAATGAGCTGCATTATATTTTTGTTGGATTAAAAAATTTCTATAAATAGTACAAAATGAAGTTTAAATATGTAAAGAATGTTGAGATGTTTTACAATAAAGTTATTTTTTTTCCAAAGACTAAATTTAGCCTAAACAAAAACTTTTACAGAAATATGTCAATAGGAAGAAATCATATACTTTTGCCATTTCAAATGTTTTTTATTATTAAATATATTTTTCTTAAAAATACACATGCAAATGAATTGTGGGATATATGTTAACTGATTTGCTTTGACAAGATACACTATATTACACTATTGCAATTTTCTGCTTTTAGCAGAAAGCTGTTTTCATAATAAGGCCTTATAAAAATCCACAAGAAAGAAGTAAGATGGTCAGATCTATTTTGAGAATTGAGGTTCCTAACTGCTGTTATATTTGTGGTGTAGCTTAACTATGTTTGTTTCCCCTAGCTTCATATGTGACAAACAAAATTTGACATGTAAGTCAGCCCAAGAATCAGCTATGCTGTCCCAGATAGAATAAGAACAGTTCAATTTGTCTCTATAAGGATACAATCAGGATTATTTTATGTATTAACTATTCATCAAAAGGTGTGTTTCCCCTGGAGTAGAAAGCAAGGAGTTTATTTGCTTCCTAGGACTCTTCTGTCAGGAGCTGTGCTATTCTACAAAGGAAATGAAACATGTTGTGTCTTTAACTACTACAGCTCAACATTTGTTAGTACAGTTGAATCCAGGCTTTGCATTATATCCATTTGCCCCCCGACACAAAGAGGAGGAAAACCATTTCCACATCGTGTGTTTCTCCTTGTATAGTGTGTGGCACTGAAGGCATGTGATGCAAACTAGTAAGAGGTTGTCATCAGACTTTCTGCTACATTCCTTATCTACCAAGCTACAAATCTATCCTTAGGATAGCAGATTTCATTACCAAAAGTTGTACAGATTTTTTTTTTTTTTTTTAGCATATCTTTTCTGTTTCTATCTTTGATAAAGAAAAAACATTTCAAAAGCCATATCATGTTATTTGTTTGTTGGAATTATCATCTTAGACTTAATTTTAGGATCACAGGAGAGGAGAAAAAGCTTCCAGAGATCTTTATATTAGTTTCCAATTTCTTAACCAGATGCACCTCGTATGTAGAAGACATTATTAATGGTGTCCCAGAATAGTTTATTTTGGTCTTCCAAACTGAAACATAATTCAAATTTTTTCCTTTCATTGAACTGTAACAGAACATTAAATACTATTTTAAAATATTGCTAAATTTGAATCTGAGCATTGAATGCTTTGATCACAGCTGAACTTGAGATAAAAAAAAAAAAGGCCAAAAAAAAAAGGCAAAAAGGCAGAAAGAAAAAAAAAAAAAGCTCAGGCATTTCTTTGAAATCAGAAATATACTTCATTAGAAATTTCTGAAGTATATGTGTTTACATGTAAGGCAGAATCTCAGATGAGACTACAAAAGTCTGTCAAATGAAACATCTGTAATTTTAAACATATACTTTCATTGGTGATGTATAAATATAGTTATTAAAATAGGTTCCTAAGACTTCAAAGTGTATATATGCTTTGTAATTACTATATCAGACTTCTGATTTAGAAGAGGAAATTTTACTGGTCATGTGAGTGGTAAAGGGCAGAAGGCTGAGGACTATTATGTATGTTTAAGAGAACGGTTTATTCTGTATGTGATGAGACAAGGAAGTTTACAGGATGTGAGATCCAAGAGGAAAAACAATGAGAGCTCTGAGGAACCAGTTATTTCTGGTACACTGCCACAATCTTTTAGCTGCAGTTCGTAATTTACCTAATTAATTTATTGAAAGAATCACTTGCACATAAATACCATTGAGTTCCTGCTGTGTTTTATGTCAAGAATTTCTGAAAGCATAGTCTGTTTCTCTGCACTGATGGTTTGAATTTGGTATTGAATGGCAAAATGGACTTTGAAAATGGAATCTAATGGGTTTTATTCTTCCAGTTGTCTTTTAGACAAATGGAAGTAGTTGTTATCACATTAAGGTTTAAATATTTTGTTAAATAATTTTTATATGGAAAAAATGCTGTCCAAACATAAAAATAAAAAATACTCATCTGACCTTCATTATAAGTGTTAAGATTTTATACATAGGAAAACATTGGTAGATTTGTTTTTCAGGAAATAGCCTATGGAGTGGGATAAATTTATGACAAATATTTGACTAATAAGTATAAGATATGCAAAGTGTTATTTTGCCAACATCTATTTCTCTTTCCATGTACATTATGCAAGGTTAAGCTGTACTAGCTTTTGGAGTTTGAGTTAATGATTCTCATTGTTTTAAAATTGTTTATAAGTCCCAAATATCCATAATGAATTGGCTGAAGTTTGGTTTTATAAATTTGAATGTAAAGCACTACTTGAAACAATGATCATGTGCTTGGATTTTGCTTGCTTAGCGGTTTATGACCTGAAGAGCATTATGCTGATGACTTTTCCATACAGGATATACTTAATCATCATGGCAGACTTAATGAAACTGAAGACCCCTGAAAAGTGAATATGTGCATGTTTTGTGATGATGTCATGAAAAATGTTTTTTAAATGTGTTTGTAGAAGGTGGTAGGATTATTATTGCACAGGAAGCTTTAATTGCACATTTCTGCTTAATGGTACAGCCTGGCTTACTGTTTCAGGAGCATTGTCTATCATTTCTGTGCTATAGTGAGAAAGATTTTTAACTTTGTGCCCCTACTTGTGAGAGGTTAACTTTGCATTTTGTACGTTTTGGCTTAGCCTATTAGTTAATTTGCAGTAGTGCGTGCACAATGACATAACTTCATTATGTATCTGTTGCCTCCTATAATGAGGACAGGCGCCCTTCCTACACCTTTCCCCCCAGCAGTCCTTTCCCACTAACTCTTCATCAGTCAACAACTTAGCCCGGTAACAGCAAACCCCCAGCAACTGCCATGCCTCAAGGGCCGGAGAACAAGCAACCCGAGACGGCAAGGCGTCTCCTGAATTGCCCCTCTTTGTTCCCTCAAGCTCTCTACATCTCTGAGGGCCTCATCGTTAAGAGCCCGGTGTTATCACCAGCCATGGGGCTTGTCGATCCCCACGGCCACACTCCCACACCTGTGCCTTTTTCAACGTAATTAATACAATGACGAAGAAGGAAGAATGTTGCACAGCTTTTGTCAGTAATGTTTTGTCACCTTCACAAGGAGAAATATTTGTCTTCAGCAACATCTGTGGTCCTTTGATCACCCCTCACCCTGCAGTCCCTTTTGGGTGAGCATGGTTACTCTGGTTGTGCATTCCCAGGCCTTCAGTACTTCTGCTTTTTCCATTATCATAGAATCATAGAATATCCTGAGTTGGAAGGGACCCTTAAGGATCATCAAGTCCAACTCTTGACACCGCACAGGTGCACCCAGAAGTTCAGACCATGTGACTAAGTGCACAGTCCAATCTCTTATTAAATTCAGTCAGGCTCGGTGCAGTGACCACTTCCCTGGGGAGCCTGTTCCAGTGTGCAACCGCCCTCTCTGTGAAGAACCCCCTCCTGATGTTAAGCCTAAATTTCCCCTGCCTCAGCTTAACCCCGTTCCCGCGGGTCCTGTCACTGGTGTTAATGGAGAAAAGGTCTCCTGCCTCTCGACACCCTCTTACGAGGAAGTTGTAGACTGTGATGAGGTCTCCCCTCAGCCTCCTCTTCTCCAGGCTGAACAGGCCCAGTGACCTCAGCCGTTCTTCGTATGTCTTCCCCTCCAGGCCTTTCACCATCTTTGTAGCCCTCCTCTGGACACTCTCCAACAGTTTCATGTCCTTTTTATACTGTGGTGCCCAGAACTGCACACAGTACTCGAGGTGAGGCCGCACCAGCGCAGAGTAGAGCGGGACAATCACCTCCCTTGACCTCCTAGCGATGCCGTGCTTGATGCACCCCAGGACACGGTTGGCCCTCCTGGCTGCCAGGGCACACTGCTGGCTCATATTCAACTTGCTGTCTACCATGACCCCCAGATCCCTCTCTTCTAGGCTGCTCTCCAGCGTCTCATCGCCCAGTCTGTACGTGCAGCCAGGGTTTCCTCGTCCCAGGTGCAGGACCCGGCACTTGCTCTTATTGAACTTCATGTGGTTGGTGATCGCCCAGCTCTCCAACCTATCCAGATCCCTCTGCAAGGCCTTTCCACCCTCATCCGAGTCCACAACTCCTCCAAGTTTGGTGTCATCAGCAAACTTGCTCAAAATACCTTCTATTCCTACATCCAGATCGTTTATAAAAATATTGAAAAGTACTGGCCCTAAAATGGAGCCTTGAGGGATCCCACTGGTGACCGCCCGCCAGCCTGACGCAGCCCCATTTACCATAACCCTTTGGGCCCTGCCCATTAGCCAATTGCTCACCCATCGGATGATATTTTTATTTAGCTGTATGGTGGACATTTTGTCCAGTAGGATCCTATGGGAAACTGTGTCAAAAGCCTTGCTGAAGTCCAAAAAGGTCACATCAGCTGGTTTCCCTTGGTCCACCATACGGGTGATCTTATCATAAAAGGAAATCAGGTTAGTTAGGCAGGACCTACCCTTCACAAACCCATGCTGGCTGGGACCAATGACTGCTTTGTCCCCCAGGTGCGCCTCAATAAGTTTGAGAACCATCTTCTCCATGATTTTACCAGGCACTGACGTGAGACTGACAGGCCTGTAATTGCTAGGGTCTTCTTTCTGACCCTTCTTGAAAATCGACACAACATTTGCCAGCTTCCAGTCTACCGGGACCTCTCCAGATTCCCAGGATCGTTGAAAAATAATTGAGAGAGGTTCCGCGATGACGTCCGCCAGCTCTTTCAGCACCCGGGGATGAATCCCATCCGGACCCATGGACTTGTAGGGATCCAGGTGGAGTAGCAAATCCCACACACGTTCAGGGTCGGTTGGGAGTTTGTCATCCCCACCGTCCCGGTCCTCCAGCTCGGGGCACCCTGGGTCCCGAAGCCCGTCATCGGCATTGAAGACAGAGGCAAAGAAGGCGTTAAGCGTCTCTGCTTTGCCTATGTCATTGTCTGTGAGGAGACCATCCCTATCAAGGAGCGGCCCTATGTATTCTTTAGTTCTCCTTTTTCCATTCACATATCTAAAAAAACCCTTTTTGTTTTCTTTCACAGACACAGCCAGCTTCAACTCTAGTTGTGCTTTGGCCACACGAACTTTCTCCCTACAAACACGAACAGCATCCCTGTATTCTTTCCATGTCACCTGGCCCTCCTTCCAGTAGCGAAACACTCTCTGTTTCCGCCTAATCTCCATTAGAATGTCCCTGGTCAGCCACACCGGCCTCCTGCCCCGCTTGCCTGATTTGCGATACTTAGGAATTGCCTGATCTTGTGCTTCTAGGAGGCATCGCTTAAAGAATGACCAGCACTGGTGGACATCGAGGCCTTCAAGAGCAGCTTCCCAGGGGACCTTGCTGACTAGTTCCCTGAGCAGCCTGAAGTCCGCTTTCCCCATATCTAGGGATGAGGTTTTGGTGGCACTTTTCCTTCTGTCACCGTAAATTTTGAACTCAACCACTTCATGGTCGCTATGACCAAGGCGGCCACCAATCAGCACATCTCCCACCAGACCCTCTCTGTTTTCTAGCAACAGGTCTAGGAGGGCACCTTTCCTAGTTGGCTCCGTTAGCACCTGCACCAAGAAGTTATCATCTAGGTGCTTCATGAACCTCCTGGACTTGCTCGTGTCAGCCGTGTGGCACTCCCAGTTAACGTCTGGCAAGTTGAAGTCCCCCATAAGGACAAGGGGAGTTAATCTCGAGGCCTCTCTTAGTTCTGTAAAGAATAATTTATCGGCGCTATCGTCCTGGCCAGGCGGTCTGTAATAGACTCCCACAACGACATCCCCTTTATTCGTTCATCCCTTGATCCTTACCCAGAGGCTCTCAACTTTGCCATTGCCGACCTGAAGTTCCACACAGTCCAGCCCCTGCTTCACATACATCGCCACCCCACCACCTCGCCTACCCTGCCTGTCCCTCCTGAAGAGCCTGTAACCATCTATCGCAACACCCCAGTCACACGACTCATCCCACCAGGTTTCGCTTATGCCGATGATGTCGTAGTTTCGGGACTGGGCCAGGACTTCTAGCTCATCCATTTTATTCCTCATGCTGCGTGCGTTCGTGTAGAACGTGTGATTTGGCGGCCTTGACTACTAACCCCCCAGCCTTCAGTAAAAATCCTTGTTTCACTTGAACTGCAGCTGCAACTCTTCCAGATCAAAAGAGGGGATTGCCTCCAGTGGACAGGGAGTGAAAGTTTCCTTCACATGTTCTGAAGCTTGTTGAATAAAGCTTTTCTGTGCTGCAGGGACAGAAATTTCAGTAATCAGTATTTCCTGTGAATCTGCTCTAAACCATGCCAGAGGAATCACAGAATCACAGAATTTCTAGGTTGGAAGAGACCTCAAGATCATCGAGTCCGACCTCTAACCTAACACTAACAGTCCCCAGTAAACCATATCCCTAAGCTCTACATCTAAACGTCTTTTAAAGACTTCCAGGGATGGTGACTCCACCACTTCCCTGGGCAGCCTGTTCGAGTGCCTAACAACCCTTTCAGTAAAGAAGTTCTTCCTAACATCTAACCTAAAAATCCCCTGGTGCAACTTAAGCCCATTCCCCCTCATCCTGTCACCAGGCACGTGGGAGAACAGACCAACCCCCACCTCGCTACAGCCTCCTTTGAGGTATCTGTAGAGAGCTATAAGGTCGCCCCTGAGCCTCCTTTTCTCCAGGCTGAACAAGCCCAGCTCCTTCAGCCGCTCCTTGTAGGACTTGTTCTCCAGGCCCCTCACCAGCTTCATAGCCCTTCTCTGGACCCGCTCAAGCACCTCGATGTCCTTCTTGTAGCGAGGGGTCCAAAATTGAACACAATACTCGAGGTGCGGCCTCACCAGAGCCGAGTACAAGGGGACAATCACTTCCCTAGCCCTGCTGGTCACACTGTTTCTGATACAAGCCAGGATGCCGTTGGCCTTCTTGGCCACCTGGGCACACTGCTGGCTCATATTCAGCCAACTGTCCACCATCACTCCCAGGTCCTTCTCTGCCTGGCAGCTCACCAACCACTCATCTCCCAGCCTGTAGCTCTGCTTGGGGTTATTGTGCCCCAGGTGCAGGACCCGGCACTTGGCCTTGTTGAACTTCATGTAGTTGACCTCAGCCCATCGGTGCAGCCTATCCAGATCTTCCTGCAGAGCCTTCCTACCCTCGAGCAGATCGACACACGCACCTAACTTGGTGTCATCTGCAAACTTACTGAGGGTGCACTCAATGCCCTCGTCCAGATCATTGATGAAGATATTAAAGAGGATCGGCCCCAGCACCGAGCCCTGGGGGACGCCACTAGTGACTGGCCTCCAACTGGACTTGGAATGACCCAGGCTTGGGTGCTATCAGTTGCACAGAGCACTCCATAACGAAAAAAGAAAATCAGCGTAGTAAATGGGAAAGCATACATAACTATGGACTTTTATAGATCATGAGGATCACTTGTGGATCTCCCAGCAACTCTGGAGAGTTCAAGGTCATGTGGTGGTGCATCCACACTTTGTCAACGAAAGTAGTGACCCTTTCAACCGTTGAGCACAGCTGAAAGGGACCTGCTAGTTTAGTTTCCTCTGAAAGGAATCTACTTTGCACACAGAAAAACCACTTACAGAACAGAATTGAAGAGATCATGTAGTACATAACCTAAAAATTGCAGTGTTTCTCTGAATATAATGTCTCAAGTAGACACAGAATTAATGACAATAATTCTGGCATACTCACATCCTCTGTTGTGGATTTTTTATCTACAGGTTTTGCATGGATATCCCGTGAAAATCTATTTACAGAAGAGTAAGCATATATACTATCACTGACTGGAGAGTGATCCAACTGATGTCACTTACATAGTCTTTTTAAGATATAATAGTTTTTTTCCTTCATGATATTACTGTGTTTGGGAAAACAATCTAATGCTGCTCTGTATGCAGTATAGTATGTATCTGTCCTTCGAAAGTAACTGCTTAAATTCTGTTAGGAAGCAACTAAATAATGTCAGCCTGTGGAGAGGCCCCTGGTGGAGCAGGCTGTCCCCCTGCAGCCCATGGGTCCCACATGGAGCAGATCTCCACGCTGCACCCCCCGGTGGAGCAGGGCAGAGACAAAGCCTCAGGGACTGACCGTAGCCCCCATTCCCCTGTGCTGCTCAGGGGAAGAAAGTGGAATAGGCTGGGCGGGGTGAAGGTGTTATTAGTTTGCTTTAGGTTTCTTGCTGTTCTAGTCTGTTAGTAACAGGCAATAAATTATATTTATTAGTCTCCCTGTGTTGAGTTTGTTTTGCCCGTGACAGTAATTGGTGAGTGATCTTCCTGTTGTTAGCACAACCCTTGAGCCCTTTTCCATTATATTTTCTTTCCTTCTCCTGTTGGGGAGTGGGAGTGAGAGAGAGTTGCGGTGGAGTTCAGCTGCCCATCAGAGTGAAACGGCGACAGTTCTGTATCCTAAAATCTGTAAGATGCAGATGTTTATGTCGGAAAAGCTTTGTAGGTTAGGATTACTTGTAGGGAATTAGATTTCAGACTTTTTATTGCTTTGACTGAAGAAGCAATAACTCATTGTAAGACGATTTTGTATTTCACATTACTTTTCTCTGTCAAACATGCGTATTTCATCAGGATAAAGCAGTGCAGCGAGTAAAATCCATATTCAAAGAATCCAGATTTTTAATGATCATTTATCAATGTTTTTTAAAGTTAATGATTTATTTTTAATGATTTAAGAAAAGGTTTGATGTTGTTGGTTATGTAAACATTATCGAGTAACATTTTGGAGTTCTCTTTCCTGGCATGTATTTGTCCATCTCCCACATACACATTTGGGCCTGTCACTGGTGTGGGCTTTAATAGGTTCTATTTTCTGTCTTCTTGTCCACAGCAGGAGTCACTAAAAGTTGACTTAGCTGAAGTCACTCAGCATTTTCGCATTTGCTTTGTTATGGCCAGTAAATTTCATCACAGAGAGGAAAAAAAGAAGACTCTAGGAGGCAAAAGTAATACGATGTTAAGTATCACATAACTTGTTTCAATGTTCATTGGCTTCACTGTGAAAAGTATTTTGTGTGTGCTTACTTACTTACTTACATAGCCAGTTTGTAGGAATTAGATTGAAGTTATAGTAACTTAACTTGTATACACTTGTTAGAAGAAATGCATTTCAAATTTATTAGGAGTTTTCTGGACAGTGCTGTGGTTTTGGTGACAAGAGGTTATGCTACTATATAAAAATATATTACTTACTAACATTTTAATTGGTGTTTGCTTAGAAGTTTCTGATTCTTTGGTACAATGGCCATGTAAAATGTGCAAAAGAGTTGCCATTGGGTTAACTTCTATATGGTTTTGAATTTATTTCAGTTATTTTTTGTTTAGAATTTTTGTCAAAATATATTAATTGGCTGAAGCACTGAGCATATAAAAACTTGTATCTTGCTTTATAAATTGTAAGATACTCTGGGAAATGGTTCTCTTGGAATGTAGCTTTTTGAAATCTATTTTGCTTATCCTGCTGTTGTTATTCTCCTTTATTTTTTTTATTAATGATACAAGATTAAATCTATTAATTTGCTTTAGCATATCAAAATCTATAGGACTCAGACACCATATTGGTAATTATCAAGTAAATGTCCTAGTTGTCTTTCATTAGAAAACTAGAGCAACTTGTTACTAGAGCAACATTTTGAACTTTTGTAAGATGGAACTTAATATGGTAGAAAAATGAACGGATACTGGAAAGATTCATTTAAACAAAATGGGAAGGGGTGTTCAAATTGGTGAGGCATGGCACTCAGAAAACAAATGCACAAGCTAAATTACAGTCTCTTTTCTTGTTAGACTACCTTCACGAAAACAATGGAAGGGAAACAAACACACAGTAATTCTCATTGGAAACAGAGATTTTTAGATAAAGACCCAAGAGGTTGTTAACTGCCAAAGTAGGCAACTACTGAGCTGTGTCCTGAGTCAGATTGCCTGGAATCTCTCTCATAGAGATGGAGTCAGAATTGAGAGGTTCTACTCTGTGTATTTCACCTGGAGGACTCAGTTTGTGAGTTGTACTCAAGTTCCGTTGAACCATTTGTAAAGCTCATTGAAATGGAGATGTTGGTGTCCCTCTTGCACTTATCACAGTGTTGTGGGAAACAAGAACCAGGTGTCCCTGCTGCCTCATTCGGGGTGGAAGCTTCAACTCAAAAATTGCATCTGACAATGACAATGCTTATAATTAAGTTTGGAGGCTTGACTTCTTCTGGTTGAAAAGAGTCTTAAAAAGTCGTTGCCCCAGCCAACAGGTGGGGAGGATGTTCTTCAGTCTGTTTGTTAGAGCAGTTATGGAAGAATCATGTCTTAGTACTTGCTCCAGAAGGAATTTCAATGGGAGAGATTAAAAGGTAACTTTTTTGTTTGTTTGTTTGTTTGTTTGTTTGTTTTGTAATATCTTTTAGTCTCATAGCTAAAGATTCTTCCTGGGGATGTGATATTTGAGAAGGAATAATTTGTCTAAAGAATGTTTCAAGTTTTCTGTGTTTTTTTTTTTTTTTTTCCTATGAAAAAAATTTCTCTGAATTGTGAGAAATATTCCCTGCTGCTTTAGTTATTAAAACCACATTCTTTTCTCTGATTGCTTTGTGAGTCTGAAGGCTTCTGTAAACAGAATCCAAGTTAATTTAGAGAGTTTAGTACTGATTTGAAACTATATAACCAAGGGCACAACTTGTTCCCAAATGGCACTTACATCTGAATGTGGTGGTTATAATAGTCATAGTTAAAGAATTTTGAGTGATTCTATTACAGGCAAAAACTTTAGGGATACTGTTAGCTGGCTTGCCATAATTAAAAAAAAATTCTTATTATAGTATGACTTTAGTCAGGCATACCTGACAGTGCAAATAAACCTTTTTAAAATTTCTGTCTTTCATGCCTGAGATGTGTTTGAAGTGAGAGTATATTAGAATGAATTTTTGCTTATTTTATCCTGCCATACAGATTTGTGTGTGTGTTGAGAGCTCTCTCTGATGCAAGTCTTTTACATCTGTTTGTTCATTTGAATTCAGATGAGCTTACTATTTGCAGAGTAAGATAGACTCAGTCTGTAAGAAAGTTAGGCTTTGATTTTGATATGGTATATCTTACCTGGTTCACTTTTCATTTACACTGCAATAAATGAAATGCCATAACTGATGGTAGAATTTCTGTTCTAAAATAGCCTGCAAATATACATCCAGTATTGAAAAATATGTATTTTGTAGGACTGGATGCTACACATGGAAACTACTAATTGTGGTTTAATCAGCAAATGTCTTGATATCTGAAGTGAGGTCCTGAGAAATGGTGTCTTTCTTTAGGAGCATACTTGGGCTCTCTCAGCTCTTGCTTTTGTCCTGTTTGCCTTTTCTAAGGTATGAAATCTTTTCCTTTCCATGTTATGTAATATCCTAATGTTGTTGCTACCCTGTCTGTCTCTGCCTGGCTTATAGTCTTTAAAGTTCTGGACTGTTCTAGTTATAAATTTGCCAGAGTAGATTTTACTAGTTTCACAGAGAGAAAATTGCAATGAGTACTTCAATTTTATTCTTGAAGTGTTTATCTGGCAAAACATTTGATTTCTTGGTTTTAATATCATTGCTTTTATTTGTTTTCCATGCCACTTAACTCCTCTGCAGCCATATTGTTGAACCTTATCAAGATAGTTGGATTGTTTCTGTTCTCTCTTTCTGGTTCTTGCTGAAGAGAGCAATTTGTGTTTAGTTCACCTAAATCTTATCATATAAAACTCCCTCAGGCATTTAATTCCTTTGCTGTTCTTCAAGTCTGTTCTAATTTGGCAATAAATTTGTGGTAATATGCCCAGAACTCGCTGTTCCAGCAGCAGCTGTGGAAATGCAGTATGCTAAGTACCCAAACACTGTCATATTTAGCTTTTGATATATACATCCTAGCACTGCAATGGCTTTCTTGCTACCAGTTTACACCTAAGTAATAAAATATCTTATTTTCTCTCTTAACTCACCTTATTTTTTTGTTGCTCTGAAAATTTCTACTTGTTCAACAGCTCTTCCCATTTTTCTTCCCAATCTAATCCAATTTAATTATTTTCAGATTATGTTTTGACAATATTCATTTCATTGGTATTGCTTTATATTTCAACTGATATAATTTATTTCTTCAGTATATTATTTATTGAATCTGCCAGGTCATTGCTGAGGATGTTGAGTGCTAGGCCTAATAAAGAATTGTGTATCACCCAAGAAGGGACATTTCACTGTGCAGTACACACTGTGTCTTAAAACTTCATTGAAAGTAGATTATTATGAATTTAAATAAGCTTGAATTAATTTTGTGACTGTATTAAATCACTAATGAAAATAGGAATAGTTTTAATTCATTAGGTGGTTTTGTTTTCCCTGTGCTCTTCTGAATAACTATGAAATTCAATCCGATATCACATGACAAAACAGAATGACTCTTTTCTTCCCTGTGGATTGGTACTTTTTTATTTTTAAATTAACTTTTGATGTCGCTTACTTGCATGCAGGCAAGTAAGCCTGGTTTAGATACAAACGACCCTACATATTTTATAGGCCTAATTCTATAAAATGAACAAGCATATCCTTCCATTAGTTCTATAAAGAAAACATGAAAATTCTCCCTCTCAATCCAGTCCTCTCTTACAAGAAGTAGAATATAGTTTTCAGGGCCCAAAGTATCCCCGTATTCAACATATTGTTTCAGTTTTCATTGTTGAAGGTACATATGTGAATAAAACTTTTCAAGACAAGACCTTTAGGTGTAGGTAGTAAGTCATGGTAATTATGAGTAATATACCGTACAAGTTTCTACTTGGACACTTTCTGGCTCTTGCGAGACTAATAAGCTCTATTCTTACCCTTCACATGCTCTCATAGCACTAATCTTCAGCCTTTCATGAGCCTAGGTGGAAATGTAAGCAGCATTAAAATGAAAAGTCGGTGCCGGAAAGGAACATACTGTATAAAATGCCTTCCAAACACAATGTTTTGATTTTTATCTGAACATATTGAACTGTTTAGTGTATTATTACTGAGGCAGAGATGATGACCTTTACTGTGATGAGCCCAAATAGTTTTTTTCTGAGCACTGTCTGTGCTGTGCACTTAATGACACAAATTGACATTTGTCCCTTTAATTAATGCTATATTTGAAGAAGTATGTTTAATGAAGTCAAACTGTTTGAACCAAATAATGTTAATCTAGACTTTCCTAAACTTAGCAGAGTGCTATATAATTTTTATTTTTCTTTAATACTCTTAACACTTTAATTGCTTTTAATAAATAGGCCAGAACAAGTTGATGTGGTATCACGTTATTCCCGCTAGCTGGGCTGGAGTTCTCAGGTGCAAAAAGGGCATTTCTCCTGCATGCTTAAATAGAGCAACAGGCAGCAACAGTGGAATATAAACCCTGACAGGCTCTTGCTTAGGATGCATATACTTGCTCACAAGCTTGGTAGTTGTTTGCTAGAGTGTCAACAGAAGAAACATGAACTCAAGGGCTGTGTTTGGTTATAGGCTCTAATTTTGAGCTTCTTCTGACCCATCGTCGGTCATTCAGTTAGGCCCTTCCCACCTGAGTGCAATTATTCCTTTCTGTTCATTCTTTAGTTTACTCCTCTGCTTTCACTGTCCTTATTTTTGCATTAGCAGTTCCTTCTCCTTTGGGAAAATATTAGGATATTTTCTCCTTTGCTTCTTCTTGGCCAGGCATAATAATGAGAGGACAGCTGCAGTAGAATTGATGCTTGCTTTCTGTTCCTAGTCTCTTCCCATAGCTTCCTTTGACTTGTAGAAAATGCAGTTTGAGGAAGAAAAAAACCTTTGTGGTCTACAGTGGATGTGAGGCATGCCTGTTGAATCTTCTTATGATTTAACCACCAGACTCGATAAAAATTTTGTAGAAGATGTGATGATTTGTGTGTGTGTGTATTTATATGTCAGGTCAAGCTGGAGGAATTACTGGAAGAATTGTAAAATGTATCTCTCTAGTCTCGGAAGAAATCCTCCATTCCCAGTCTAGTTTTGAGTGAGTGGAGACACTTTGTGTTTATTGAAAACTAAGCACCTTAGAAACTGTAGGCAAACCGTAAATGTGAAAACAGTAGTTTTTGTATATACTATTTAAAACATCTAGTGGTCGTTGTTCAGTTTCTAAAAGCAGGAAAATGATTTTGCAAACATTGCACTGCCCAAACGGTTAAATTTTGGCTCAGTTAGAACAATATAAAACAGGGCATGTAATGGAAAATATTAAATTAATAATTGTACAAAGAAGAACTTTAATAGCAGCTGTCCCCTGGCAACAAAGTGATGGCAATAATATTTAGCTCTTATATGCCAATTTCCATTTTCAAAGTGCTGCACTTAGTTAATAGAATTGGTAGAAAGGAAAATGACTCTCGTCTAAAACTCTCCCATTACTTTACATCTTGTTTTAGGATTGCGTGGGGAATCCTTCATGGGGGAGAAGAGCTCTGAGCGATAAAGAACTGCTTTGTTCCTGTAGAAAGAGCTGACTGATCTCCCTTTGTGTATTCCAAATATAAAAAGTTTACGACCAAAGCTTAGAAATGTTTGCAGAAACATGAAAACTGAAAAATACCAAGTGTTTCTACCATTGTCTCCTTCTAACCAGCAGGACAGCTATTTCATAGTACAGATTTTATATAATAAAGCTGTAATCTGGGGTTCTACGAACTACGGGAAATTATGATTTGCATCTCCTCTCACAATGGATGTGTCTTACAAATTGCTTATCTGATCCCTCAAAGTCATCGCACTCTGAAACATCTTTTAGAAATAGGTCTGTGTATATGACTGATGAAAAAATGGGGAGAGAGACCCTTATGAGATCTCCACTGACCTTTAGAGAGAGTCCCTACAGAAGAGCTAGCCTTTTTGCTGCTGCTTGTAATTTTGTAGTTTAGTAGCAAGGGATTCTTTCAGAAGCTTTCTTCATTACTGCTCAGGAATTTCAGCAATTAAGAAAGAATGAGATTAAATGCATATGCAGCAAAGGACTGTAAACATGTTTACGCATTTTGATAAATGTTCCTGCAATTTTTTCTTTTGTAGCATTGATTCATTTGCATCATATACTAAGTGGAAATGAGCAAGATGTAAAATTAATCCACCCTTGTAACTATCTGAAGAGAGTAATTATCTGATGCTTACAAGCTGTTTTTGGAATAGATCCTTCCTAAGCTACATTAAATTTCATTGTGTCTGTATTTGAGTCTCAAATTAGAGTGGATCACATCCTTTAACAATGTAAACAATACAGCTCCACTCAAATCAGTGTGGCTATACAAATTTTCTCTTATGGGAGCAGTACCCGGAAGTATGCAAGTCTCCACTGCAAATTTGATGTTATGAAAATTAATGATATCTGTATGTCTATTCTGAAAAATCAGTGCATGGAAAACTTGCTATGCTTATTCAGTTGTATTCGGTTCCCATATCAGATGTGCTCAGACTTTGGAGCTGTGGAGCAAAGGCCCTTACAAACATCACTCCAAACGAGCTGAAGCTTAAGAACAGGCAGAAGAAATTCAGATTTGACAGCCAACTGTGTGATAAGTGTGCATAAATCAACATACTGTCTCCTGAAACCAGACTTTTGGGGAATGGAGAATGGAAAATTGGTGAATTAAAGGTTAAACAGAGCTGAAAGAGGCAAAGGAGATGATTTGCCTCTCTTTGGTTGTTACTGTTTTCTTCTGTGTGGTCCTAAGCGTAAGGGATGTGGTCTGTTTGTTTGCCCTTGTTTGGTGGTTTGTATTTTTCCCCTCTTCTCTTCCAGCAGTGTTAAAGTCTTTGTGATTAGAAGAGCAGCCCTGGGCATGCCAGCCTCTGTAGTTCCTCACTGATCTGAATGCAGCTTGTTTCCACCGTTACCTCCTCCTCTTGGCTCTTCTCACGCCTGAAACAAAACCACTGATAGCAGAACAGACAGGCGTCCAGCAGAGAGGGCTCTGCGATGGGAGGCAAGGCTTGAGGCAGTGCAGCCACCCACCTCCCCAGGGGCAGGGGGTAGGAAGGCGGATGGGGAGGGATGGGGCAACGGGCTGGCTGACCCCACCTGTCAGCTGGGTCTTGTACTGAGGAGCTGTACGTTGAACAGGGTCAAACCTAGAAGGAACTTTTGTCTGTCTCCTTTGGCTTAAAGAAGTAACGTAACTTTGAGGTAGCTGGGAGAGTGCTTTTAATAAATGATTACTGCTGATAAGCATGTGTATAAGTATAGTTTCAGGTACCTGTGGCAAATTCTAGCCGAGTCAGGCAAACCCTGATGGAAACCTTGGAAGTGGAAAATAAATTTTCATTTGAGAGTCAACAATTTAAACTTTTAAATATAGATTAATTTTCTGATTTGTCTGCAGGGCTTGTGAAATGTAGTGCTGACAAGTGCGGAGGAAGCACGCTGACTGGGTGGGTGGAATGGAATTATCTCTGTTTGGCAGCGTCTTGGATTTAGATTGACATAAGTAGCTCATGGAACTTTTTTTACCCCTTCCTTGTACTGCAGTGCTGTAGTCACTTCGTTACATTACTCATGGGGGGGAAGGGGGGGAAATCCTTCCCTTCCCTTCCCTTCCCTTCCCTTCCCTTCCCTTCCCTTCCC
>CM021734.1:31597698-31683674 GCA_011075105.1 Heteronetta atricapilla | reverse complement strand
CCTTCCCTTCCCTTCCCTTCCCTTCCCTTCCCTTCCCTTCCCTTCCCTTCCCTTCCCTTCCCTTCCCTTCCCTTTTTTTTTATGCTTCTGTGTAGCTAGGGTGCTGTAGAAGTAATAGCCAGAACCTTGATTTGCCCGGTGTAAGGCTGGATTTGAGAGTGATTTCACAGTCTTTGAATAATGGAGGAACTGGAGCAAATTTAAGGTTCTAATAAATTCTGAAATGTCTTCCTGAAGATTCATGAAGTTTACTCTAAGTGATTTATTTCTGAAACCGGTGGAGAGCACTGACATAATAAGCCAATATTAAGAGTTAGCAAACTTCTTGCTTAACATATTGATCTTCTGGGTTGCTATCTTGTTGGTTACTTGTAGCATATTCCAAACCTATTTTTCAGTAGCTCAGTGAGTGTTTCTAGACTTTATGAAAGCCTGAATGATGCAAATATGTTATCTGTCTTTGAGCATAATTACTAATCACATTTCAGAATTGAAATGTGAATACTAACACTCTATAAATCAAATAGGGTTTTAATTAGTGAAAATCAAGTCCATTTGTGCTAGGGAAATGAGGCATAAAAATATATGCAAATCTAAGCTTTTCTTTTTTACTTTTCTCATATTGATGCTTTCATATATTCAGTAGTGTACTTCATGGTCAAATTATTCAAAAATAGATGCAAGAGCTCAACTTTCAGTAAATACCTATGATTAGATTTAGGTCACATTGGAGTATCAAATGAAAAGATATGAAGTCCTCAGCCAAGATTTTACCAACTTTACCTGGATGTTTGGTATTGCTTACAGTGTGATTTTGATCTTAGTGATTTGCTTTTCTATACATACTTATGTGTGTGTGTGTGTGTGTGTGTATAATTAGTCTTAAAATGCTGCGAACTGAGGATTGAGATTAAGAAATGGAACCATGGTAAATATACTTTGTGTTGACATAGATGATGCTGGCCAAACTTGTGGCTAGAAAGCAACATGCTGGGTCTTAGCAGACTTACCAGGAGAGGTTGGCATTTCAAGACCTGGCCTTTATTTCTGGCTTTGCTACCACATTGCCAAATGCTGCCACAGTGCTAGGGTACAACTGAGGACAAACAGTTTCTGGAAAGCCATAATCCCAGAATCCACAGAAGAAGGTAGGAACTCTTCCATTGGTTTCCATGTATTTCAAGACAAAGTTAGTTAGTCTTCAACATCAGAACCTTGCTTGGCAATTCCTAGGTGATTCTAACTTAAAGACTCTCATTTAATAACTGTATTGTGTTTCTGTATGGTTCTCCCTCATTGAAAATTGAGAGAAATGATACACGCTTCCTCTGTGAAGTGTTATAAAATCCACTAATGAAAGGTGTTACATAAAGACTTTTCCCCGAGGCTGGAGCAAAAAACATGTTCCCAGTGAGGAAGAATATTAAGCTTAGCAGTATTCATTTACCCTGTATAAATGTGATTTCTAACAAAAAATCAGAAGGAACTTGCATTGCATTTGAGCTTTTCTTAGCCTGTGAGACACTCATGGGGGGAAAAAGAAATAAATCCATTCTTTAATCTCTTAGGGACTGTAACACTGTAGGCAGTGGCTTAGTACATTGCCTTCTCTAATTCTTCTATTATTGTGAATTATCTTATCTTCTGCTGACAGCTTATAACCTATTATTACAATAAAAATCATCGTTGATACTAAAATGCTTTTGCTGCATCAAATTGGTACTCAAAGCATTATTCCTAGATGTACTCCTCTGAATGGGTAGGTTTTTTTTTTTGTTTATTTTTTCTCCAGTTATCACTTTATTATTTGATATTGCAATAACCCTAATCATATAACTTATTAGGGGCATTCTGAAAGCACCAGTACTGGCAGTTCTGCAGAAACTGCAAAAGTAAGTGTGCAAAAAAATTCAAAATCATAAATTATTTATCCTAAGCTTTTAACACGGTTTAATCAGAAACATATTTGAGGGGAAATCGGAATTATCTTCTCTGGTTTTGAAGTTGATATTTTTTGCTATTATATAAGCACTTGTGCATTTGTTGTAAATACGTCGTTATTGAGGTCCTTCAGTTTTCCATTTTTTTAAATGAATGTGGTTGTGTAGTAAAAGTTGTCATCCTCTTCATCCTCATTATATGAGTGCTTCACTAATGCTGTTACCCACTCATATTAGGTCGGTATTGAGGCCTGTTTTTAAAATGTTTGCTAAGGATCCCTCTTTTCTTGAACTAGCACTAAAAAAACCCTCTGCTATATGTTATAACGGCCTGGTTCTTGCTCGGTTTGATAACAGATATAGGGGAGTCACTTTCAGTGGAAAATTATGTATTCTCTAGAAATGTATAAAACTTTGCCTCAGTGCTACTTATTGTCTCAGCCAGGTGATGAAATCTCATAGCCTCATAATTTATTTTCCTGGATTTAATGCATGGCTTTGGCAAACTCTGGAATAACACTTCTTTAAAGAAGATCCTATGAACCAGAAGAAGTACCATTAAATTAAATTTGAGCAGTTTACTTCATTAAGAGACACTGCATGTAGTAAATCCTAAGTATGCAGTTTTAGTACTGCTTGAAGATTGCTGCTGAAGATGCTGTGGCTTCTCTCTCTGAAATAAATGTGGGATGTCAAAGAAATACACAAACTGTATCAAAAGCTCTTCTTGCACCATTGGCTGGATCAAACTTTTAGGCTGGAGGAGTGCCCTGTCTCCTGCTGTGAGGTGCCGTATGTGATGTCCCAGGAGTAAGGAGCAGCAGTGACATCAAGCTGCTGTTGGGTGTGAGCCGGTTTGCACGGCTGCTTCGAGTGCAGGGCACCACCGAGGCGAGCAGGTGCCGCACAGAATGGCCACTTGCCCCACTTCATGGCACTGTGTGCTGAAGCTGCCCAGCAGGAGGTGCACTGCTGGCCATGTCAAACGCGGGGGGAAACGTGTTGTAGAGAAGACCCCTTAATGCAGCACCTCAGCCTCTCGCCTTGCTTGACCCAACAAGCACTTGTTGGTACGTGCCAGCTCTGAGACAGAGAGTACAGGCACAGCAGAATGAGCGTGTGTGATGAGAGCAACCACAGGCCACATGGGTGGCCTTCTAATGTGATCTGTGATCCAGTAGTTCTGATATCTGATTATTTGTAGACAAGCTGAAACCATCTCTATCAAGACTTTGTGATGAATGAGATAACTTTTTTGCTTGGTCTCCACTGAAGCTAACCAGTATCAGGCTTAAGTACCTATTACAAGCAAGAAATTCCTTAATTTGTCTTAAAAGATCTATAAACCACGTCAGAATTTATCAGTAAGAGTTGTTAATAACTATTAACCTGATGCAAAAGGACTGCAGAAGTATCTTTGTCCACCTGAATCCACTGAAGCCATCTGGTTACATCCATTTCACAGCCTATTGGAAATCCAAAGCCTAACATTCATCAGCGGAGGGAAGCAGTACATTACAAGACAAATTCAGTCCACGGTTTGTAAAGTTTTTCAACCTCTATGTACAACCAGTAGCTGGAATGGTAGGAGTTACTTCTCAAAATGTGCATGTGACATTGTGGCATTCAACTTTATTCTACGCCTTTGCTTACACTGTCTCAGTCTGAATATCAGTCGAAGATCAAAGGGATGATTTTTTTTTCTTTTATAAACTGTTGAGGAGTTGCTTTGGTGGATGGAAGTGTCTAGTTATGCTGCTCTGAATGGTGTGAGGCAAGCTGCTTCTGGGATGTTCCTATCTGAGGACTCAGAGTCAAAGAATATGCCATCATCCAGATTGCCCCAGCTGCTCCAGTAATTAACTTGTGGTATGTGCTGGTTTGAGGTTTAGATGTCATGTTCTGGATTATGATTCTGAGTGTGAAACTGGAGTCTGTGCTGAACTCCACATCCAGGGTTTGACTTCAGTATATTCTATATCTCTAATCTATAATGGATTGACTGATGATCTCACATGTAGAGCATGATTAACAGTTCTCCTCCAAGCAAAAAGTAATTTAAAAAGAACAATGTGGAAGTCTTATCTGTGCAGGAAGCAGCTTTATTTGGAGGCCTGTTCAATACTGTAAATTGGACTCTGTCAGGTGCTAGGGAAACATCACTATATTTCTGCTCTAGTACTCAGCACTTTACTTGAACATTGCTTTTTCTAACGGGAGATATATGTATGTACTATAGCAGACATACTTGACTTAAAAAAAAAAAAAGCTAACGAAGTTTGTCATTCCACTTCGTGCTGCTTCTGACAAGGATATGTGCACAAAAAGATGCATGTCACGTAATTTCCATTGATTAATGTACATCCGTAGAATTAATCTGATGGTTTTCTGATGGGCTTAGTATAAATTGATATAAAGGAAAAAAAATGATATAGAAAGAAATCAGTTAAAGACTCTACAGAAATAGGTACTGTTTTCCTTAATAAGTTATCACTGATCTCCAATTACCAGGCAAATTCTTCATGCTTTTAGTGATGTAAATGTGCTAGAATTTTTAAAAAGGCATGTATGTATCTGTACCAGGAAAATAAATTATATTCATGTTTTCCAAGTGTCCCTTTTTTCCTACACGTACTATATGATTTTAGTTATATGGCTGAATTTAAGTCTAGTGTTCTGCCATCTGTCTTTCAAAACATTGTAGTGTGTTAATGATTTTTTTTTTCTCAGTCCTTCATTGTAAACAAAATCTGTTGTTGGTTCTTGCTTGAGTACTTTTTCCTAAGACTTTAGAATATGTCTTGGCACTACAGGCAGTCTGAAATATCCTTTCACCACATGAGAAGTTAATGATCAGAGCTGATGAAATTCAAAATTATGTTCTTATAGCACACCTGCTAATGCACAGGGACGTTGACTGCAGTAGGACTTTTGTATGCCAACTGTGTTTAGTGAACCAGTATGCTAGTGTAGAGACAACATCAAGGATAACAATTTTAAAATTTAGTTTATTCTGAGGCCCTGTTTGCTTCTGGGATTTTAAGGAGAATACATTTCTGTTTTGTTTTGTTGCAGTGTTAATGCTGGTGGTATTACATCACTTCTTGAAGAATCTTAAAGAGAACGTTTCATGTATGTGCAGAAACTATAACATAAGTATATATAATTTTAAATCAACTGTTCTATATTCCTTCAAAGGAAGTTCCTTACAAAAACTATTGTGTGCCTGGTTGTGGATGCACACAGTCATCAATAACAAAGAATATGGAGATAAACTAGTTTTTTATCTTGGATACACTCACAGACCCCTGTTACAATAACACTAAAATGTCTTTCAAACTTTATGGAAATATTTCTTGGAAGTATAAGATTCAATTACTCGTGTAAATGAAAGAAAATAGTACAGTGGACATGCAACTTGAGTATAGGAACCCATCCCATTTGAACTTAAAAGTTGTCTTCAGTTTTGAGTATTTCTGCTTACAACGCTGGAGTGCTAAACCCAACTTCTAGCTGCTGTTATTTGTCTGCCATCAGTAAGTGGTGCTCTAGGAAACTTAATTCATCTCAGTAGGTCTACTGGATATCAGACACAGTAACTTGATTGTAAATCTCTTTTAGAAATGATATTTTTGCTTCCTAGGCAAGACTATTGCAATGTCAGGTGACTTTTAAAGGACAAAAGTATTACAGGGGTGTCTGTGGTGGATACCTTTCAGTGAGTGAGACAGTAGACAGTGTTCCAGGGAAAGTCACATTTCTCCTAGTTGCCCCTGCCTTCATTCCATCCTTCATTCTATTCTCAGTCTTCCTAAGAGCTTAAAAGGAAGTAAAGTCTGTGTAGGGGAAACTTAGAGAACTTATAAAGCATTTTTCTTTTAATATGGTACAATATGCATATGTAATTAGCTTAACTAAAAACTGTAAATTACAGAATGATGTTAAATACATGTTTTGCAAGCAATATATGAAAATTAAAAAAAATAAAATAAAATAGCTAACTGCTTCTAATGTTTCCTTGCTTGCTGCATACTCATCTCTTATGTCACCGCTCCTGAAACACTCATCAGAATGCATTTCCAGCTGGGCTTATCTCTAGCGGTAATGTTTCCTCTATTTTGTCAATCTCGATTTTACTATAAATTAATCTGAAGCATTGAGAGGATAACAATTACATATGCATTACTATATGCCCAGTGAGTCCTGCCCTCAGTCAGGACAGGAATGCCTATTAAGTATTTTCTAATGTGGATAAAATGATTCTTCACTGGAAACATGGAGATGTGCAAGATATGTGAGTCCTTGATATTTCTACTGCACATAACATCAATTTTGGTAATCATTTTTTTCCAGCCAAACTTTAAGTATGTTTTTGGAGTGTAACAGACAGTTAATATATGGCCATTTCACTTCCTGGTGAATGTATGGTGTCAGCATTTGTGGGATTAAAATATAGAACAAATACTTAATGACCTTTGGATTCTGTCTGTCTTAGATTTGTGCAAGTCCCAACACCAATTATGAGGAACAACCACACTTCAGTTTCCCTGGAGTGAACACTCCTGGATCCTCCCTCCTAAAGTAATAAAATGCTCACAAATCTTACCTCATGAATTCAGCAAAGTGAAATGGCTGCTCCATCTGAGGCTTCTGTGACTTTGTGATTTGAAGACTATTTGTAATGTTTAGAAAGTTTTAAAGTTAAAACTCATTTAAAACAAATTAAAAAAAAAAAAAAACAAGCCAGATGTATTCATGAGTTAAAATCAAAGTTGTGGGTTCTTTTCCTTTTTAAAACTGTCTTGCTAATTAATGATTGAAGACATAAGGACGCTCATCAATATCAATACTGATAACAGTGCTCTTCTTGTATACTTAGCTGCTCTAAGTAGTTTGAATAACAGGCTTGTTTGTCCAAGTAAGTTTTTGGTTTACTCCAACAACTGAACATTGACTTGAACCACCACAACTCCACCATTCTTTAGGAGCATGGCTGCAACAGAGCTTTGAATCACATTGTTTCATGCACAGCCTGCTACTACTTATAAAGTGATATCATGCATTAAAAAGGAAATGTTCTTTGGAGAATGGACACAAGATTTATGGTATTCCAAGGTGCAACCTCAACCACATGTAGCATCCAGTTTTAGAAAGCGGATTGTGGATTTCCTTTATTTGTCCTTATATGAAATCCTAGTCTTAAATTCCATTTTCTGGGAGAACAGCTGCCCCTAGTTCTCTCCCTGCAAGAGAAAGGTATACAGTCTTTCATAAAGAAGCCTTAGCTACCTGTGGTGGTGAAAAATACATGTACATTTTTAACTGGATTTGAAATGCTGATAGGTACACAGATTGCCAGTGGTAGCCCTGGAACATTATTCAAGGGTTTTGAGAACAAAATTATAATATTTGAAAGACTTGTAGTCTGTAGACTTATAGTCTTAAAAAAGTCCCAGATGTGTAAGCTTCCTGTAATTGCTTAACTGAGATCTCCAATAATACTACATAATCACAGCTGTAAAACGACTAAATATATACAGGCAAGTAGGACCTAGTCCAGCTTTTTTATTCCATCTTGCCCAGATATAAAGGTTCATTGCTGGTTATGTCCTTACCTTTCAACTAATAATGTTGACTAGTTATTGTTGGTTTATCAGTAAAACTTCATTGGGGTTTGTTTAGCTGCATATAAACACTTTTCACATTGATGTTCAAAGGAAGGTGGAAAGATAGAAATGGGGAATTTTTGGCTTTCTGGTTTGATTACTCAGTGTATTGCCATGCATGTGCAGGTGGCAAAATGCGAGTACAAGGCAATAACCATTATGTTCATTTACTTTGCCATTTAGCAAACACAGATGTTAACTATATAATAACAAGGTGGTTCTTATTGTAACAGCCCTGCTGTTAGGTCCTCCTGCTATTACAGTAGCTTACTGCTTTCACATGTGTGAGACATTTACTTCTGGGAGCTTCTAACTGTATTGTATTAGCTCTTCTTTTTTTTCCTGTAATACTGTTTATAAAGTTGTTACCACCTTAAGTGTTGGTGGATGGGTAAATTAATTTTATTTGTTCTTTATTAGATATTTTTCATTTGAATTTCTGACACTTTATTCCCAAGGAATGTCTTCCCTCCCTGCCATGAACAGATGTACCTAATACACATGTAGAATAATAGACAAAATATTGTTCCAACTCATTAAAGGTCTTGCTTCTTCAATTATTTATAGTTGGGCAAATTAGTTTGCTTCTTTAACTAACAAATACTCAGCTTGAACGTTCAAAATATACTGGTAACGCAACTGCTTTCACTCTTGTACCCTGAATCAATATACTGATTATAATTGGATCCATATGTCTTTTACAACTGGAATCTCAGTGGCTAAAATATCTTGGCTTCTGGAGGACAAGCAGCAAACTGAAGCTGAACAGTGAAGCAAAGGTCAGAGCTCCAAGGGAGATTTCAATATACATTTATATATGTATATATATATATTTATATATATATGTATATATATATATATGTATATATATATGTATATATATAAAACATATGTATATATATTTATATATGTATATATGTAAATATACATTTATATATGTATATATGTGTGTTTTTGTAATGTTTCTGATTACTGAATACTCCCTGTTCTTGAGCTACGAGGACCTCAAGACACCTATGGAATCCTCACTGATACTACTAACCATATAGTAATATCTGCTTAAAATTAAAAAAGGGGGGGGGGGGGGGGAATCCATCTGAAGTTAACTGAAAGGTTACGCATTTTGTAAGATATGTGGCCCCAAAGTTGATAATCCATGAATGACTCAAGTTCAATTATAGATAACTGTATACAGATATAAAGGTCTCAACTCTTGCGAAATGCTTCAATATGTTTAGAACTCAGCAGCCTGGTTAATGATGGCAGTCAGCACTGCAGCACCTCCCTTGCTGTAGTGTGCTCAGTATACCAGCTCACAGCTTGGATATCAATTGAAATTCAAGGTCTCAGCCATCAAAGCCATTCATCAGATTAATCCAAGCATTGAGAGACCTCAGCATCCCTTCTACTCCACGGCTGTGACCATCCATAAGAACGGTGTTCCTCAGGCACAGCGACACTGCTGGGTGCTTCACAGCCCAGAGCACAGCCTGTCAGCCCAAAGCCAGTTTGCTGCTATAAGAGAAAAGTGTAGGAGAGCAGGACACTAAGAGAGTCAGCATTGTTAGAGAGGTTTCCTAGTATAATTCACAAGCCATTCAGATAGCAGAGTAGTTTGTATGGTGTAAGCACTTATTTGGTCTTTTGTCTAAAGCTTAAACGTATCTTTTCCATCTGCTAGTTTATTTTAGCAATATTGTATTTCACTTTTCTATATTATCAGTAAAAGAAAGGTACGGAGTTTGTGTCCTTGTTCCTATTGCTGATCCAGTGGAGAGTTCCAGTTGTTAGATTTCATGCTAAGACCATTGAATGTAATGCAATACAAATATAGACTATTTGCTAAAAATCTAACTAAACTGAGTAAGAATGTTGGCTTGGTCTCATCATATGTCAAAGGGATACACGGATCTCAGAGTTGACAGTACTGTTATTAACAGGGTGTAATTAACCCATAAGTTTTGCTGAGTTTTTATGATGGCACAGTCCATCTGGACCTAGTGAAAAATCAAACAAAACCAAATATTTTCTTGGACCTGAAAGTAAATGTTTTTCTCTTCAAATAGGTGTTTCCTGTATCTTTGCAACATTCAGCTTGCTAGAGTAATTGATACAATTTTCAGAAAGAAATGGTAGTACCTAAACCCAAAATCACATACATATATATATATATTTTTTTTTTTCTTTATCCCTCTACAGGCCTACAGTGACAATAGTTTCTAACAGTGCAAACATACTTCTGCTCTTTCTTGAATAAAATGTCAGCTGGTGACAAACTGTGATTCACTGGTACTATTTTGTACTTTTACAGCCCTAAGTACAGAGGAAAATGATTTCTTCTCCCTTTTGGCAGAAGTATTAAGTGGGATACTTATAGTTGAAAGTAGTCTTTGAGAGCTAGGAATGTTGAGACTTTTTTGGTAATAAACATTCTACCATCAGACATGCAATCAAGTTACCAAAATGACTGCTAGCTAAATGTGTCTTCTACTACTATACCATAATGACATTCACACGTGTTTTTCAGTAGCAATCATCTTACTTTTTGCTTTTTGGATCTTGCCCAGCTAGATCTTGCCCATTTGTGGTGTACCTCTTGGTACTATTGCTGCTTTTGCAAAAATACTAGCTTCCACTCATGAGTTTAACCTACTCACGTGTGGTAGGGCATTCACTGACTGGTGGCTTGCTGATACTCCGCTTGATTGCTCGTTGTAATTTCCTCTTTGTCAATAAATCTTTTCTTACCCTTTTTGTCCATGCTGAGAATACTACGTTCAAGCCTTTTAACTCAGGCAAAGTGCTTTAATAGGTTGCTGCCTTTTTTAAAAAAAATAAAAATAAATGTTTTTTTCCCATATACCAGCTATCATCCTAGCTTGTAGTATTTGCCTGAGTAGTTCTCTGTGTTGTTCTGTGTTCTCTGACACTGAATTTTGTCTTATGAGACTCTTCTGGGAGGTTTCTGAATTCTCTATTACAAGTCAGTTGTCTCTAGGAATATCCTGTTTTGGCAAATTCTGAATGCTAGGTAAAAGATGACGACATCACGCTCTTCCAAAAAATCTATTTTTATCCTAGCTGTTTCAGTGTTTCTTTTGAAGTGTTACATCATTTCCTCCCATAATATCAAGAATCCATTAATCCATTAATGGGTTATTATAAGTTGCCTGTTAATGGAGATTTAATAGTTGCAAAGTGATTTTTTTTGTTGTTGTTTTGATTACTGGGTCAAGGTTTTTATCAAAGCAGGTCATTCAAAGGCTATCTCCTTTTTTTTTTTTTTTTTTTTAGTTGTGCTATTTAACTTTATAAAATCAATAGACACTGATTAAAAGAACAAGTTCTTGTCTGCCAACTGTGTTTTAATCAAGCTGCATTCTGAAGTCTTTGTCTGGTGTCCACCCTTGCAGATTATAGAGTGCCGTTAACTAAGTCTTCTACAGTTCTTCTTCCTAGTTCCAGAGGCTTAACTCTAGAATTATATTTAGTGTTTTTTTGTTGTTGTTTTGTTTTACAGGGCAATAAAGATGATCAAAAATATGAAAATGCTTCCATGTAAACTGTGCCTAGAAAGATCTTCAGCAGAATAGATGGGGTAGGAGGGAGAGACAGTAGTGGTACACAAATGTCTGAAAATTACTGTAGGCTGGGAGATAAGAGGGCATACATACGTATTTTCTTCTATGCTCTTCTGGAACTGGCAGGTAGTCACTTCTCAAGACAAAATTATAGCATGGACACACTGGTTTGAATCAAGTGTTTCTCTTTTAATATTTTTATTTAGCCAGTAATATAGATAGATTAAACCCATCAGTTTCTGTAGTCATCAGATGATTTCTTTTTCTTTTCTTTTTTTTTTTTTAATGAACATTGGCTTCATCAATTTAAGAAACAACAAAATTTAAAAATGGTAAATAATTCAGATTACATTTTCCTCAACTGCAAAGATTACTGTGATGCTTGAAATAGAATTCTATCACTTCTGTAAAAAGCTTGAAAAGGAGGTATCTCTTCTCATTAAAATTTAGACTAGAAAGGAAGAATTTTATCAGTGTTCTAGGCTATGTTCACCTGAATGCAAGAAACACTAGGTAAGTTATCTTCTGTACACTACTATAGGTTCCTATTACCAAGTAAAGCAGAAGAACATGAAAGCATTTAGCCTGTTTCTGGGATCCAAGGGGGAAAAAAGTAACTGCAACTTTCATTCTAATAATTCATTTAATCAAAGATTTATTTTATTTTTTAGAGAATTTGATACCGAATAGCTTTAATCTTTGAAATTACTATATCATTTTTCTTTAATATTTTAAAACTAATTAATATGGTGAAAACTTTAAGCAATCCATTCATAATACTTCTGGCATTTCTGGAATGCTGAAATGTTGATCTTTATGTAGAACGTCATTCAGGGTGACTTTCCAAAGACCCGTCTAGACCTATATTTAGTTATTTGAAGGAGAGGTAGGAATAGTACAGGAACATGGCAAGCAGTCAGAGATCTCGTAGTAAAGTTGATGTCAGTACATGGGGAAAAAAAAAAAAAAAAAAAAAAAAACGCACCATAACCACCAATGTCTAGATCAGAGATGCAGAGAAAAAGGACCAAGGTACTGTTTTCTTCCTAACAGCATGCAATTCTCCTTCAGCAGCTGAAATACCAGAACACAGATTCATTTTTTCATCCATGTGAATTTTTGAAATAATCCATCTACTTTTGTCCTGAATTTCAAGCCAAGATTTTGACTCAGTATCGATGAATATCAAGTACATAGATTTCTCATAAGTTTAGTAAAAAGTGAAAGAACTTTTGACTTTTTCTCTCCTTTTTGCAACACAAATTCCTGGGCAATGATGTTCAATAAAATGGGAAGAATAAAAGGAGTAGAGAGATGAGAATGGCTCCCCATTTACTGCCCTCCGGCAGTAAACATTTTCAGGAGGTCAAAAAGTGCTGAAGAAAGTTTAAAGGATATTGCTGTGTGTGTAGGAATACTTAGTGAATAATTTGTTGAGGATTCAGAGGAAGATAACCAGTTCTTTACCCAGAGTGTTGCTTTTCTTTCATGAAATAAAAATATGACTACCTACTGTAGTTCTTACTATTCGAGTTTCAATGAAAACAGTAGTTTGCATTAAACAGTCTGAAAATTTATCGATTTTAATTATAAATACCTTTAGCTAAACTATATTTTTAAACCAGTATCATATAGATGCTTTGGCTGAATGGTTTCAAAAAACAAACAAACAAAGCCCCACATATCATACTCTCCTGATTAATACTTCTAACTACTTTTGGTCCCTTGTTTCATTGTTCTGTGCATCTATTTTCCAGACTTCATGATCATTGGCTTGTTCATAAACTAATCTGTTCCAAATAATTAATACGGGGACTTGTTGCGGCTGTAAATCATGCATTTCTTCCAAGCTGTTTGTGTATAAATTAAGTATGATTGGCTTGTACCTAATATCTTTGGTTCTTCTAATCAACAAAAATGCTACCTAAGAAAGCTAAATGCTGTGTTTTGTCTTCACAATTTAACATACTTAGCTATATGTACTATAAATCTAGTAACTAAGAAAGATCTATTTCAATTATTAGAGTAAAAATTAATTAGAATCCTAATAGTCTTCAAAAGATAAGTTAGATCTATTCAAGATGAATGCTCTTTCAGAATGTATTTTTAGCAACCAGTAAAAATCAGGTTTTCATCCTGCATGCACTTGTTCAAAATCTCATTTAAAGTTCATTAAGTTCAATTAAGCATTAAATATTTCAATGGCTTTACTTCCAATTTGCTTCATTTTTAAAACATTGAAGCCCATCATAAAGACAAACTAAATGGTATAGACTTGTTTTTAGCTATAACTGAAAAATAGTAGTCTAAATTTTTATTAAAATTTAGCATTTAAATGTGTGTAAATTCAATTAGGCTTGTAACATATATCTTCCCACCGTGTTAGTAAGAACCACAAGTTTAAATTTTCTAGCTACGGTTTTCACAAACCCATTCTGCAGATCAGTTTTTAATACTGCTGCAGTCTTATGCATGGGCCCATTAAGAGCTGAAAATAATTCTGTAAGCTGATTCTTCATTTGGTTTAAGTTTTAAGCTTGTAGAATTTTGTGGTCTCTGCCAAAGCTAAAACTTCATTGTGTATGCTTGTGTTTAAATACCCTCATGTGTTAAATGATAGTAAGGTTGCATTTTCTGTCAGTTTAAGTGCATTGAAGTTGCTGCATTTCTGTTGGTTCTGTAGACTAAACACACAAAGTAAAACTGTCGTTTGGCAGAATAAATTGCTGTAATTTTCAACTCAGTTTAATTCTGATGGATAACTTCAAAAGTGTTCTTGTTTTTACTGACTGAGTCATTGACTGCACCCACTAATGTTACTATTTGCAGCAGAGCAGCGATATCATTATTGACTAAACTGGCTAAATGTTGTTTTTAATGGATGTATGATTGGCCAGATCCTTCAACGTACCTGTGTGTATTGCCATTCAATTTCTTAAAGTATCTGTACTGCTTTGCTAAAGAAAAAAAAAAATTGAGCACACGTTGCACTTGAAATTAGGGATGACTACTCTTCAAATTACACAGCATTCATTGGGATGTCGTCTTCTGCCAGCGAATAACAAAATCCAGCTACTATTTCTTGAATTTTTGAATGTCTTTGGGTATGATTGGTAATGCATGTATTTACTTATTTATTTTGTACAATTACATTAATAATTTGAAGTATAAGGGGATGATTTTGGGCACAGCTTTGCTTGTTAATTTTCTGGAAATAAGTGGTATGATGAGGTAACAATTCTTAGAGGTTGTTCTAAGATTAATTTTGCAGTTGGCCCTTAGTAAAGCTGATTAAGGGAAGTTTCATCTAAGGTCTAGAACATGGAAATCATTAACATGTTGAAATCGCAGTTAATATTATCTGGGTAAAACTGAAATTCCCCCTAGTACATTTCAACTGTTCAAGTAGTATTTTCCTTAGTGAGGAAATGTATTTCACATAGTTAGCACAAATAGGCTACTGTTCTGAAGACAAAAATAATAATAAAAAAAAAGGTCTAAAAAGTAAAACCAGTGCCCCAGCATCTATTAAACTTTTTCCAGGGTTCTTTTTAAAATGAAATGGGTCATAAAACCAGACAAATTTAAGAGATAACTGTTGTGGTGCAGTTCAGCAGCCCCAGCCGCTCGCCCACCCTCCCCAGGTGTGATGGGGAGAGAAAGGGAGAGGTAGAAGTGCGAGAGCTCAGGGCTGGGGCAAGGACAGCTCGGTGGGGAAGGCAGAAGCCGCGCGAAGCAAAGCCCGACTGGGCCCCACTGGCTGCTTCCCACTGGCAGGCAGGTGCCAGCTGCTCCAGGCCAGCGGGGAGACAAATGGTCACTCCCACTCCCTCCTCCTCGGCCCAGGCTTTCATGGCTGAGCATGAGGCTGGATGGTGTGGGACATCCCTTTGGGCAGCCTGGGCCAGCTGTCCTGGCTGTGTCCCCTCCAGCTCCTGGGGCACCCCCGGCCCCTCGCTGGCAGGGCAGCGTGAGGAGCTGGGAAGGCCTCGCCTCTGGGCCAGTGCTGCTCTGCAACAGCTGAACGCCTGCATGCTGTCACCACCATTTTCTTCAGAAGTCCAAGACAGCATTGTGTGATTGTTGAGGACCATCAACTCTGTCCCATACAAAACCGTAACACTAATTTATAATGAAATACAGGTACTGGTGCTGTCTTGACAAAAAGACATTTAAAATTGGTTGACTTGGAATGGAGATTAATTCTCTTTTTTTTTTTTTTTTTTTTTTTTAAGATAGCAAGAAACAGATGGTGTTGATTTGTTTTATTTCTCAAGTAACAGGTACATTTAATGGGATCTGTAAACATATTACTGTTCTTAGTGTATAACATCTGACATTTCAGAGTCTGTAAGTTAATATTACATTAGATTACCAAAGCCTTTGTGGATTAGGAAAAATACTTAATATTAGGGTATTTAATTAATGGAGATTATTTAAATTGGATATTTTGGGGCATAAATAATCTTTATCTTTGCAGAGATAATCTTTTCTTTGCATGTATAATTTTTATCAAAGAAACAAAAATCAAATTTTCATGTAGTAATAAAATATTATGAGAACATGAAGGCTGTTTTATAATTTTAGTCTTAGTGGTTTTCAACCCACAACTCTAGTCTTCTATTTGTTTGCCTGTATAAAATCTACATCTCATATTTTCTTTGTCCTGTGTTCACAAACATGTATCTTCTGGAATAAGCAGCACTCAGCTGAAATATTGGGCTGAGCATCCTTTGCTGAAATAGTATCTGTCCTCTATAGAAGGTGATTTCATACATGTATTTTGGTATTTCTTGGGAGCATGACGTGACTGCAAAGAATCCCCTATATTATGTCAGACCAGGTGAAAGCTGTATTGAAAAACTTTTGGCATTGAGCACAATATAGGACTTAGAACACCGCATGCTTACTAGGCTGGGTGAATTGTTTGTGGCAGTACCCTGCCATTTGTGCAGAGAGCGTTAGCCAACAGGCAGTTTGTTTGGTGGTCTGCCATAGCTGTGCAGTTGCGTTGAAGGTCCTGGAGTAGCAATATGTACCTTTGGCAGAGACTTAGGTTAATCAGCTGGTATCAGAAGGCATCTAAGAAAAAGGGAGGTGATGACTCTTCAGCCTTCGCTGATAAGTAGTCATTTTTTCTTGATTTGTGAATAACAACAAAACAAGTATGGTGCATCCTAACATGACTTCGTATCTGTGGAAAATGGAGTAACACTGAAACAGAAAGCTCAACTGCTTGTGTTTCCTTCTAGCGTTATTCATCTTTACTTAGCTTATGAAGAACACAAAACAATGGACCTATTAGTAGACAAGGGGGAGACCAGTGCTTGAGAAAAGCCAGGCTTGCAGGAGGCAATTTAAAGTACATACACAGGCAGCTGCTATTTAAGTCTGAGCATAATGTATTTTATCACAAGTGTTTCAACTTGCTTCTTTCTAAGAACACAAATTAGGCTTGCAGTATGTGTGATGATCAAGGGGTGGTTGAAGTGTTAGCGTGGGTACATCTGACTAAGTAAAAATGAAAGTATTTAGTTCCTTTTAACATCTAACTGAGCAGAATGCTCCTAATTTAATGCTGAACTAACCTTTTGTCCACAAGAGGTTGAATTTGCATCTGTTGTAATTTACGTGAGTCACACCTCTGCAAAAACCTTCAGCCATCTGCCATCAGTCAATAAATCCTTTTTTAATTTCCATTAATTCTTATTAGAAAGATTGAGGAAATCCACCCATCTGTTTGATAGAAGTATTATGTCCACAGGGAAAGCACATCAAGGCTTTTATCACTCCTCTCTTTACCAGGGGGGTGAAGGTAGATCTAGAACAACTGCAGTCATTTGTGGAAATGTTTAGTGCATTCTGTTGAGAGGATCTTTGCATGTTAATTCATTGAGTAATTGAGGAACAAAATATTATGATAGTATAGCAATTCAGTGCTAACATAAGAGTGCAAGGTCTTTCTTGCTTTTGAAGTGATTAATTCTACTGTGGTGAGTAAAATTACTTGTAAAACAAGTCTGAAACTGTCAAGGAAATCTTAGTGGTAGAGGAATGGAATAGGGCAAGAGGAAGAGGTGTACAGTCGTTCTGTGAATTTGCCTTTAGGATGTAAGTTCTTCAGAAAAGGCAAAATTCAAATTTGCAGAGGATTACGTCTTTTTAGCATTGAATAAATAAATAAATTAGACCTGATTTTAGCCGCACATGGGAAAATGACAGTAATAAGAAATTATATCTGTTTTGAAAGCTGCTGTTTAAATAGTCAGTTCATTTTGATGACCAAATATTTATATTCTGGCAAAATATTTGTCTTGGTATCTGACAGTATCCTAATACATACCTAGAAATGGCTGCACTGTGCCTGGCAAAATTCCACTTAGAGAACTAATTTTGGCTGGGGGTAAGAGAGGAATCATCATCAGTATATTGTGGTGAAAGATGGCTTTGAAGGGTTGGCTACAAACTATTCCATAAGGTAGCACCATGGCAGTATGTTGATGATAAAACATAAAGGAAGAATCAAAGAACTGCTTGAACATACATCCACTTTTGAATATTAAATTGCAGACTTCTTTGCTGAGAAGAATGTGAGCACTCTTCAACAATTTTGCTGAGATACCCTGCCATAATGGTAGTTAAGGTCCAGAGAAGAGCATAGCCTCCTGTATTAGACATTTTTCAAGAAGATCATGTTTTGCTCAGCATGAGTTGCAGTGTATATATATTTTTGAGAACAGTCCACATCCTTCATTGTGTCTTCCCATCCACAGCTCCAGAATTGCTTGGTAATTATTCATCTGGTACATACAGATTTGTAGTTTGATTCTGTCAAGGATTTTTTAAATCTTTCTCATGATTTCTTTACAACTGTCAGAAACTGGGAACCTAGAAGACCATGCCCAGTCGGGATATAGATTGATTTCTGTTTATAGTTAAAATGGCTGCTCTCAGAGCCTGAAAGGAGCTCTGGGTCATGGTTTATAACCAAAAGCTCCTGCCTGTGGACCGCAATGGGCTGGTCTGTGAATGGGTTAGATTCCTTTGGCAGCAGCAGCAATGTCAGGAACTATGCCATGATTGTCACCTTCTACAGGCGTGTGATTTTGAAAGTTGATCCTTTTGTAAGTACTCTTTTGTGTCAGGTCTCTCACATTTAAATCTTTTTCTGAAATAGATTTTCTTGTCCAGTTCCTTTTCTTCAAGTTCTTGGTGCCCTCTGGCACCTGTTCAATATCCAAGACTGAGTTTGCCAAGATGCCGTAGGGATATCTCTGAAGACTGGGCACTCGTTCAGACTCAGGAAGGATCAACTTTATCATTGGGAGTACAGACGCTGAAAACAGACTGTAACTCTCTTCTCTCTGGCATATGATATTTTACTTTAACATGAGAATTAAGACCATTGAGGCAGTGTCCTCTCCTTCCTGAGATCATTTCTCAGTTACCTGGAGTAGGTTAGAGTTAGGAGGTACCTTTCTGTCTTTGGTGACAAATGAATTTAAGGCATTCTTCAAGATAATTAAAAAAGTTCTGCAGACTCTATGCTTTTAAGCTGAGAAGTTAATTGAAGAATTGAATGTCTGCCTAGACAAATAAGTACTTGGACGTGAGTGACCTCTTTAAATCTCCACCCTTGTGATTTAGGCTATTCTTAAAGTTGAAAGGGCCGTCGGGACGAAGACCCTTCACAGCTGTGTCTCTTGAGAATAAATTCAAGCATGGTATTTGGCATAGGTAATAAGGTATTTAGTATAATAAGTACTTAGTAAGAAATTCCCACCTTCAGTAATACATTGTTTCACATTATTGGCACTTTTTTAAGGAGGATTTGCAAGTCTCTGAAGCTGGCATGTATTGAGCTTTAGATATCATGCAGTCCCAGAGTTCTTGACCATTTGTCTCAGTGGACTTCAGAGGAATAGCAGATTACAATAAAACATCTTACAGGTCAGAAGGGAAGATTTATAACTTTCTTGAAGGTTTATAGCACATTTTATCTGACCTATAAATATGACTAGGACATCCCTTTCTTTGAGATTCGTATCATGACTTCTTGCTGTTTTTGTTTACTTTCACCCAGCAGGACACGCTTGCTGAATTAGTGATGGTTGACAGCTTTAATGAAGATCCTTATTCAAAGGAAGGAGTTGAAGTAGTTTTGAGTGGTCATTGCGTTACTTGGAACAACTAAAGTTTTGAATGGTTGTGGTGATGGTTCTTTAGAGATTTAAAGAAATAATTTACCAAAAATTGAGTTTTTAATGAACTGTTGTCCACATACATATTCTCTTGCCATTCTTTTCCTATTTAGTCCAGTCCAGTGATAACATTGCATGCAGTATAGGCACAGGAACCATGTTCCAATTTACACATTGATAGTTTGGCCCATTTATTATAAGGGTCACTTAAGTTATTATAGCAGCCCATAAATGTACATGTGGACTTTGCATATCAGAGAATTCTTGTGACTGGTAATTAATTGTTTTAACATTAAATATTTTTTAAGACTTTAAGAAAATATATTTTGAATATTAGATAAAGAATTTTGACTATAGCTTCTATCAAAAGCAATAACAGTGGGTGAAGTTATAAGGTGAAATTAGCTTAAGTCATAAAGGTGAAAATCTGTATCCAAATACTGCTCATCCTGTTTTCTTTAGAAAATAAAAAATAAATTAAAAAGAAAAAAACAACACCAACAAAAAAACAGCAATGTTTAGAAACTGTCCAAGCTCATAACTCTGGAAAAAGAAATAGAACAATAGTACCAATAACTTTTGACTTCTTTATCTGAATATAAATTCTGAGTTACTTTATTCTTTTTAAAATACAATTTTTGTGTCCTTCCTCCTCTCAAAACCTTTATTGGCTAGGAAGGATAGAAATGAATCATTCTCAAGATTATTTTCTGAGTGACTCTTTGTACTATATTACTTAATTTTGAGAAGCAGGAAATCCAGCTTGTACAGATGCACAGGCTGAGACTGGAACTGACTCATGAACAAATTTAGTCTTGCCTAGCAAACGTATACAGTACTTTAATCCCACTCTTTTCTCAGGGCAGGAATAATAATATCAGCAACAATAATAGTATTCCCTGTGTCTATTACATGAATCTTGCGGAACCTCCTGCTTGCAAATGACAGAATTTAATGCCTGAGTCTTGACAGAGTATGGTTTTATCAATGGTAGAAAGCTACAGAAATTGCACAACCTGAAAATACTCTTATAAAAGCCTAGAGTCTTTTCTTCTCTTCTTTGTTTTTCAGTCAAGATCTAGAGGCAAATTTAGGTTAAACTCTCTCAAACTTGCAAATCATTAAAACAAGCATGTCTTCCTTTCACACAACGGGGTACATTATCACAGTACAAATTTCTTTCTAATTTAATGCTTCTTCTGAGATCTTCAAAGTGAATTCCATAAGCCTATGGAAACTATAAGTTTCCAAGACTAATTGTTTTTTATTTCCAGATATGGGTTTCTGAAAATACACTTTGGGTATATAATTAGTGAGGAAATTAACCACCACTCTTTTGGTGCTTTGGACAATTCTGTCATACTGAATCACAACAGATCTTGTCACGTTTTTTCAGTGCATATAAACTATATTTGTTATGTATAGTATTTAAGTTTTCTGCAAATTCTTTATACTTTAATATTTGGATTAGAACAAGTTTGCAAAAACAACAGAGGCTAAGACAACCCACTGAGTAATATCAGAGTCCTTGGGCACAATTGTAGCTGTACGTTTCTGTCCTGCGTGTGGAAAGGAAATTTCTTTATCAACGTACTGATTTCTTTATCACAGTATTGTTTAGTATAAAACCTAAAATGGAAGGGAGACTAGCAAAATCAAGTTTGTGCCTGCTATTTCAAGCAACCATACAAGGAGCAATTTGTTGAAAACTTCCTGTGGAGTTACTAACCTTAGAATTGATTGCTGTTTAGTACCAAAAATGAGGAAGAAAAAAGAAGTGGGAAAGAAACTGAGAATAATCATTTTTAATTATATAGAGCTACAATTATTTCTATGCAACTGCTAATACATTACTGCAGTGTTTCCACTGTATTTCTGCTTTTTTGAAACAACAATATATAATATAATCTAAAATTATTATGCTGCTATGAATTTAGTGATCTTAACTAGTTTTCTCCATTTCTTATTTTCCTTAACTGAATAAGTGACACTTCTCAAAAATATGAAATTCTTTGAACAAATATCTATCTGATATATTATTTACAGATGAACTTAGCTGTTGCTTTTGATGTGGTTTACTAGTCTGGAAAGTCAAACACGTGTGTTCTCACAATAAATTTGTGCTTGGAGTTCCTATGTTGTTGGGTCTCTCACTCCACATTACTTTCCTGCTGTTGCTATACATTTGCTTGATATTTTCACTCTAAGATGGTAAAACTTTCTTCAGGGAGAACATTGTTCTTCCTCCACAGATCATCTGAGCCTGTATGAATTCAGGACTGTGCAGAATCTTCACAAACATATGGTGGGGCAGGGAGGATCTGGAGTTGTAAAAATCAGAACACTTTACTGTGGTTTGAGATTAGTATACCCAAAGAGACTGTACATCATGTTTACAGGGAGGAATAGACTGGCAGCTAAGGTGACTAAGGAAAAAACTTTTCATGTGATCAAAATGGAGCATTGTATACCCAGAAATTACTTGACTAAAAGTCAGGAGTAGAGGAAATAAGCCGCCCAATAGAACAGGGCATTCAAACTTTTAATTTAATTTGTCTCTAATCAAAATACTTGTCTTCCTTCGCTCATGGCATAGACTTTTTCTAGGCTTGTATTTGTTCTTAGTCACTGATTTCAGTCAGATAGTCTAGATGACTTCACTTATTGTGAAATAATCTCAAAAATGATCCTATGAAAAGCCAATACAAACACAAGTGCATTTTTCTGTTATCAAAGAATTGTTTTATTTAGTTTTGAAGATAATCAAAAATTGGTTAAAGCTTTGTGCTTCTTATTGACATGAAATGATACAGAGCGGGAATATGTTTTTACTGTCTAAAAACTGTGAGAACAATTGTTTTATGTTATTCTCATCCATATGATGAGAATATGTTCCATAAGACCATAAATGGTCTTTCAAGGTAGCAGCTGTCATTTAGTAGTAGTACAGCTTGACTGTATTTTTTTAATCTATTTTTATCCCCAAAACTTTACCAAAGGTCAAAGAGAGTTTTCCTGTAAAAAGATTAACTGTTCCAGGAAATAAATCTGATTGCAGAATCATTAAAACTACCCAAATTGTTAATTCATTCCATGTTTACTTTGAATGTTAGTTTTATTTGGTGTATATACTGACAGTGAAGTGTTAGAATCCATCAGCAAAAATTAAGGTAATACTGAAATTACATATTTAACTGTGTTCTTTCATTCAGATGTAAAAGATGACCTGCATATAACTTTTTTTTTTTTTTTTTTTTGACATCTTAATAGTAATGATTAACGCACATGCTTATGCTACTGCTTATATGGCCATCTTGGTATGTCTGGCACCTGTCTAGAGTTATAGACAGGAGACAGTCTGCTTTGGTGTGGGAAGAGTGATACATTAGATGAGCAACAAAACTATCCAACAGATGCAGAGAGAAAGCAAAAAGATCATAACAAATTAAAATTAGAATTAGGGCAGTTAATCAACCCCCTTCATTCTACTTTAATCAAGGACAGTGATGACATGAAAGCAGGAAAAAATCTCAAAATACTAAAAACTTTGTTGGATTCCTGTTACCTTGCTTTGGTTTAGATCTCTTTTAAATAAAGATAATTTTCTTACCATTGGAGGGTGCAGAACTTTTTTTTTTTTTTTTTTTTTTTTTTTTTTGGAACAAATAGATTTTTGATGGAGGTGTTTCTTGCCAGTATCTTTCTTTAACATAGTTGCTGAAAGTGATGAATGCCCTGCTACCAAGAGATGTGGCTGTCACAGCTTATAGATTGACATAGCTGAAGTCATCACAAGGTCATTTGTTTAGGTGATAATTTGAAATTCCATTGCATGTGAAATTTCAGTTCTGACATGTTCTTATGAAGGAAAGAATAAAAGTTCTGTAGTATCTTAAGGGATAGAAGATACCTTTTCTACAAGTAAGCTCGGTAAGGTAGATTTTTAATTATTAACTAATTTTGCTTTTTTAAACAAAAATGAACACATTTTCAATTGTTGCATGAATGCATCTAGTCAGTGATCTGTGTGTCAATATATAAAATATTATATACGTGTATTGTATGTATATACATAAAGATGTTTCTTCTTTTGGAATAGAAATTCTCTGTCCTTTATGTTTTATGCCAGCTTGTTACATTATTATTTTTTTTCCCAAAAATCCATTTGTGTGTAATTCTTGCCAGACTTTTAAAATTGTTCTTAGCTAAAAATATTAAAAATGTAGTATGATCGAAAGCTGGAAATCTAAATTTTGGTCTTTGACTTTACTTTATATTCAATATAAAAAAATCAATTAAATTCCAAATTGACTTGCTTTATTTTTATTTTTATTTCGAAACCTGTAAAGTGAGTTTTGTGTAATTGTACCATTTCTTCCCTAATAGTGGACAAAATGGCTTTAATTTCTTGTTTAAATTTTGACAAATCACAGTTTGAAAAAATGCACCACACTTTGGAAGAAGCCAGTGCCATCACTTAGTGTTAGTATCTAGACATATTTTGTAAAGTATGTAGAGAAGAGTATATAGAAACACTAGGAAATCAAAATAGAAATAAAACTACTTTTAAAATATGTAAGTATGTGAGTAAGGACATTTTCTGCTGGAAGTAGTGTTTATGGAAAGGAAAGCTTCAGATATAAGAAAACAAAGCCATGAATTTAATTACAATTGGTGAAAAGCTGAGGAGTCTAACCTGTTCTTTAATAAAGTCTTTCCACATCAAACCACAGATGAGAAATAAAGATAGAAGGCTGTACATCAAGACAGACAGTAACATCTTTGAAACAATACAAGGTCAGCAGGCTTTTTGTAGATGTATAGAGAAATATATCTAAAACTTTTATTTCTTTGTAATGAAGATAGAATAAAATTTAATGATCTACTCTCTCTAGGTAGCCTTTTATGTGACTGCAAAAGGATACCATGATCCAAATTTTGTTTAGGGATTACTGGTCAAAATATACGTGAATGTCATCCCACAAATTTGCAAGACACGCAATGCATCTGTAAAAGGAACCTAAATGAGCTTATGTAGGCCAAGCTTTTCTCTTTCATTTACAGAAGTCTACATTTAGGGACTAGTATGAGCAAAAATCTGTATGTATGTATGATGCCAAATAGTCATTAGAAGTATACTGAGTTTTGAATGTAAAACCTCCACAGCAGGTATTACCAATGAATGTTTGTCACAGTACTTTACCTTTGCCTCATCCATCATGTCATAATACTGCAAGGAGAGTCATAATACGAGGCAAGTCATTATAAAATAATAGCAGCCGTGTTGACAATAGCATATGCCCTTCACGTGTAGCCAAGGGAAATACTGATATAGATCTTTGTAGTACACTACTGTCTTTTCCTACATCACTTATCTGTCTTTCTTAATAGTAGATTAGTCAAGCACGTAGAAATTTAAAATAGAGTAGTTGGCCCGGTAATACTAAAGTAAATAGTGTTGCACACAAGTATCAGCTGTCTGCAAGGTTTCTGATTTCACTGAAATCCTTTTTGACCAGGTTGTCTTTCCAACCGTAATGACTACCTGTAAAGAGATTTTGAAAACTAACACCACATTTTCAAGGCCATACTAAATATGGTAGAGACAGAGTCAACCTGGAAGTGACACGTGAAGCTGATAAAAATTATTAGCATGATCACAGGCTTATGTTGGTGCCAAAGCAGTATGGTTATGTTACATTCTGGTGTGGATTCAAAGGCAAATTCCTTGCTTCCTTATTTAAGTTTCAATTTATAAATCTTGTTTTACTACTTTTATTGTATTTGCTTGTGTTTCTGCAGAAAGAACAGAAAAAATGGAGAACAGATACAGAACTACAATGTTCAAGCTGGGAAATAGTATTTGTTCCCTCAGGTCAGCTAAAACCAAGTTGCATCATATAGACTTAGTGACCTTGATCCCCCATAGCTCAGATTTCTCTGAATTGCATTAACTCATATTGTAATCATATCTCAAAGATGAGTAACCCTGTAGAATATGCTCTATATTTTTTTCTGATTTAAAAAAAAAAAAACACACACACCCTTTGTATTGACTTGATAATGCAGGGTCTCAGGACTAGCCTGATCTTGCCTTAGCCTGAGATGATTTTACTTGTTTGAAAAATTGCCTAGTTTTCTAATTGCCTATCTATTGCTATTGCCTACCCTGTTTACCTTCTTAAGCTCTCTCAGTGGCGTGTACAGATGATCTTTGCTTGACAAATGATAGCCTTTTATTTCAACAGAAGCTGCAGAAGTATTCCTTCATTTTCAAAATTAACCTCATTATGAGAAAGAATAGGCAGGCTCAGACAGTGAAACATACAGAAATATAAAATACCCCAAACACCATCTAAAATTCATCTCTCCCCATAAAACAGATACTGAGACTGAGGGGAAAGTACCTCTCACTCAGTATTCTTCCAAAGGGTGTTCTCAAAGCCTTCTCCACACCTCACTCTTGAAAACGGCTGAAGCCTTAGTACCCAGAGAAAAAATGCAAGGGTAAGCATAAGATAGACTCTTCAAAAAGATACTAGAAAAATTTAAAAGTAATTTTTAAAATAATGTTATCTGTGTTTTTGAGGCTTTTCTGAATTACTTAGGTAAATTGGGCCAGTACTGTTAAAAATATTAATTGGAACAACAATAAAACTTTATTTCCAAGTATGTGTGTGTGTGTGTATATATATATTATATACATAATTCTCTTTTCATATACAAAAGTCTGACTGTGAAAGCTTTTGTAATTATCTTGGCACCAAAAGCTATGGTAAAACTGAAACAGTGAAAGTCGTGGGAATGTGCGTTGGAGAGGAACAAATAGAAATGGAGCCACAGAACTGTCCCTTTTAGCTGTAGTGATTTTTTAGTTAGACTTAGCCCAGTCTCACATCACCCTCACCTTCACAAATAGTCCACATTTTTGACAAACCTTTAGGAAAAAGGAGATTTTGACTTCAAATAATTTCATCTCTTTCAATAACTTTTTTTTAGGAGAGAACCGTCTGTTACATGCTGTCTGAGAAGCAAAAGCAGAACTCTCTACATAGATTCATGGCTAAGCTTGCATCCTATATGTATTTCCCTTCTGCATTTGGAATATATTTTAATCCCTTTTTAAAAATTATTTTTCTTTTCAGTGTAGGCCTATGCTGTTTAATAGTTCTCATAATATCACTCTGAACATTGCAAAATAAAATTTGTCTAACCCCTGTGGGACTAACAGCAGTGGTTGGGTTAACTCTACTAGAGGGGAAAAGCAAATGCTGCATTAAACTCCTGTCTCAGCCTTCATTTTTAGCAATGTCTGCCTTTGCATCGCACTGCCTTTTTCTTTTTCCTCTCTGGTTTTCTTTAATAACCTGGGAAGCACAAGGAAGCCCATATTATCTTCTTATTCATGTTATATGTTAAATTTTACTTGTGAAATTGAAGTTGTTTTTACAATGTATGGAACAAGGAAAAAATGAGCTGAAAGCTTGAGCCACGTAGAAGGAATTAAAAACAAAACAAAACACACAAACAACCCCCCATACCATACAAAAATCTGGAATGAGTAATCTCTTCACCACATGTTGAGTAAAATTGAATAACATCTGAAATAATGTGATATGTTTAGAAATTTAGACACATTTGTTAAGTGTTCCCATTTTATCTTTTCTTGTTTATGGTAGAGTGCCCAAATATAAGCATCAGAATAGTAAGAAATTTGAGAAGTGATATCACTGGTTGAATTCTGTGTGGGTTTGTTTTTTGTTTGAAAGGATGATCAGTCCTGTAGAATAGGCTTTGCATTTATCAGTTATGTACATAACACTGCTTGTGGTGGTTGTGAAGCTAACCTGCAGTCCAAATAACCACCATATTCAGTATTTTCTTAGCTGGGGCAAATGATTTAATTATCATCAAGCTTGTTTAACCTTCAAATCTCATCTCAAAGGTGAAAGGTTATAATTTTTTTTTTCTTTCCTATGAAGACATCTGTGGAGATAACCATGCAGCATTAATACATAGGAGTTCACCACCACTACTCCTCTAAATGCTTAATTTACTTAAAGCATCTACTGCGGGAAAAGTACTTTTCTTCCTCTACTGGTTACTTCTTCATACCATATAACATCAGCTCTAGCTAGCCCTATGAAATAAATAAATCTTCAAAATACCTGTTTTTAGATTTTGTTTATGCAAATGTGATCCAGCTTCTAATGGTGTTTAACCAAAATGTTGTATCTTTAAGGAAAATTGGAATAATTTATCTAAACTATTCATTGTTCAAGCACTGAAAAGCTGTTTATATTTGTCTGCAGATAAGACTGGATACCAGATTTGTTCAGATAAAGGAATATTGACTTCTGATGTATATGATTTCTAATTTTGAAAGATCAGTACTATGAAGACCAATTTCACCGGTAATATTTGAGGAAAGAAAAACATTTTTCTTTATTTACATAGTAGAGCTAAGGCTTTGAAAAGCTAGCTTCAATTTTATTTGGTGTACCACCTATAGTAATCACTTAAACGTGCTTGCCTAAGAACACCAACAGATATAATTTGAACAATTTCTGTGTGCACGTGTCTGTGGATAGTAGGGATTTTGTGTGGGAGATGTTTTTATACACATATTTAATGTAAATATGCAACACTGGATTAAAAGTTCTTAACAATTCTTATAGCTACTTAAACCTCTTTCCACAGAAGAACTTAAAGCTCAAATATCTGACTTTCCGACAATGATTCTGAATTTAAATTTAGACAGTTATGCATCAGTCATTGAAAACCATGGATGCTGCAAAGTAGAAAGTGAAGCAATCAATTTGCTGGTTGTTCTCTTTTTTTTTTTTTTTTTTTTTTCCTAACCAACAATGGTAGAAAATTCTCACCTGTTATTTAACATCAAGAAAGCAGGGAAAACTATTGATGCGTTAATCCCCATTTATCCAGGAATTTTGTATTGAAAAATACTTGTTCTGAGTGTACAGCCCTTCTTATGCCCCTCTTAACCTCTGAACCCTAGATCACAGGTCTATGTACAAATGAGATCACCTCTCCTCAAAGGCAATTCCAGAGCTTCATGTGAAGAGTGGAGATTAAAGGATCAAAACTGTTGACCTCTAGTTTTGAAAAATAAGAATTTGGGACTGGAAAATAAGATACTGTGAAAATGGTACCTGAGCCTGAAGTTTGGCTTTCAGAGAAGCCTAAGTGATTTTGGCTGTTTGAAACATGCCTTCATTTGTTAGGGCTACAAATAACTTCACAACTTTCATACTTTATCTGTTGTGACTGGATCTTGAAAACAGCTGAAAGAATGAAGAACTTCAAGCTCTCTCGTGTGTAATATTTCAAATGCAATTAAGATCAGGCCTCATCTGTAGTGACTTCTGTGTATGGGGGTGTATGTGTGCACAAGTGTGGATGCATGTATCTGATTAGTGTGTATATATAATATGTAGTTTTGGATTAATTTCTCCATTTTACTTCAGGGAATACCATTTGTAATTTTGCAGTGAAGCATTTTGGCTAATTAGATTATTCTGAATTTGTTCAGAATGCATGTAGAAAATTACCAGTAGGCTTGTTGCATATCTATTCAATTAAAAAAAAAAAAAAATCCTGATGTCAGTTCTGGAATATGGAAAACTGTATGTCCACTGAAAACTAGTTGCTGCTTCAGGAAGAACTGATGTTATTTTAATTTTGAGGGAAAAAATGGCTTTGGGAAAACCATTTGTGTTAGATAGATACGACAGCTCAAAATCATAAAATACGTAAGAATCCAATTGTGTAGCTGATAACTTTCTTTTTGTGCACATAGAGACACTCCATGAATATTAATGACTCTTGATACCTCTCTGAAGTAATAGTTATTCTTATTTTAGACATGTTAAGGCAAAGAGAGGTTAAAATGCCTTCATTACCGCTGAAGGTGGTGAAAGAACCAAGAGCAGAAATCAGATGGTTTGTATTACATTTTTAAAATGATACGATTTTTTTTCCATCTCTATGTACACCAGTACTTTCCCCCAAACTATGGAACACAAAACCCTGAGATTTGAGCTTGGGTTTAAGCAATGTTGCTTAACTATTATCCTGATTGAATCTTAATGTTCTTCTACAGGCCTTAGCAATACTACACCATCATTATTCTTAAGTTTTGACAAATAGCTAATTCGTTTTGATATATACCTTTTTCTCTTGAAAATTAAGGCCTAAATTGTCCTTTTTTTTTTTTTTTTTTTTTTTTTTTTTCCTCTCTGTTATGAACAAATATAATTGTTAAAACTGTCTAGGATGGCAACAGCAGTCAATCTCTAACTTTCAGCTGTTTCCTGGGTAACAGGGATACAGCTGCAAAACTCTGCTGTACTAAATGGAAGGAAACAAACAGTCAAGTGTTTCCACTTCTCTTCTATAATTTGAGATAAGTAAATCTTAGGAGTAGCACTGTTTCAGAAATTATAAGGTATGGGGCAGTAGAATGGCGCTCTGATTCTTGTGTGTGTGTGTTTTCTGTCACTTTTTGGTTTCTGCACACCGTCTAGGATTTCATGGGAGATGATAGAAAAGTTGTAAAATAAATCACAGCAGAGAAGTTTTCTTTGCAAAAAGTTAAGTTAGAACACAAATATATGCAGCTCTCCAAGTTTTTCCCTGTGCCACTATTTCATCCCAGGGCTGTTCTTGTGTAAACATCAACCAGAGCCTCATTCTTGTAATATAAACCTCACGTTGCCTTTTACTGTAATATCCAAGAAAGCCATGACAATGAATTAAAAGGATGATTTGTTAAACTGTGTGCCCTGTTGCCTAGCAGGGTTTCATCCTTTTCAGGTGAAAGGGTCAGGGGATACAGCTTCCCTATTGCAGACAGCTGTGTCACAGTGTGATTGCAGGGAGTATGGAGCTACTGTTGACAAAGGTGGTGGTTTTTTTTTTTCTTTTTTTATATGTGGGTCAGATTAACCTATGTAGAGGAACAAAATAGCATGTTTTAAAACATAAGTGATGACAAATATATATACATACGTATATATATATGTGTTTTTTTCAGAAAGGTGTTAGTGGTATTTTCATCACGAGTTTTTTTTTTTTTTTTCAAACAAGTTACTCTGAAACATTGGAAGAATTAGACTCCAGCAAACAAGCACACCAGAAGCCAGTGGACTGTCAGGGCCAGCACTGTAATTCAGAGTCAGGTTGATCTGAGCAAGTACACAGTGAGAGCAAATTACAGCTATCATCTTACAGCCATGTTACAAACAACTACATAAAGAGCGTTGCCTTTACCACCATTGTTGAATTTCAGATAATCACTGCTGAAGATGGGTTGCAGGGACATGAAATTTCACCTTGCTTACAGCTGGTTTTCAATGGACTGCTGTCATGATTAATGTTTCAGTATCTATAACGTAGCTACTTTGATAATTAAATATTAGTGTCTTTCACTAATTCTATTTTTCATTAATATTAAAGAGACATTGATCTTTTCATTATTAATACAACATATTTATAACTTTGAGCTACTTTTTTAGGTTAAAAATATTTCCAAAGGAAATCATGGGAATAGGAAAAGTAAAACAAGAAGTTATCTCAATATAGGACACACATAACAAATGTGTATTAAAAAGTATATATTATCATCTCGATTGTCTTCATAGGTGTGAGAGCTTATATTCAATTCCTGATCAATCATTAAAATGAGAGGCATTTTTCTATGCCTGAAAGGGCGGAGGGAAAGATCATGACTTTTTTCAAGTTAATTTTCCATTTCCTTTTCCAACTCAGACCTTTCATGGCTCATCAGAGGTACTGTAACAAATCTAGGATTTAATTGATATTACTAGGAAGTAAACTTATTTACATATGTAGGTTCCATATTTTTAATGTAAAAATACCTGTTGGGAGTTTTAGAATCACAGACTGAGAACCACTAGATCAGAGATATTTTACAGGGGATAAAATCTGGATGTGGTAATTAGGTCTGAGCAGTGTATTATCTAACATATAGCTTGTGTTCACATTTTTCTCAAGAATATAGATAAAATTGGGAGCACCTCATGTGTAGTGTTAGATTTTTCTGTTGCACTGGAGACTCTCCCTGAGGAAAGAACAGTTTAGGGAATGGAAAGATAAGTGCTTTCTTAGTTCAGTCTTTTGGAGTTCAACACCAATGAACTAAAGTCTGCTGAAGTTTTGTGCTTTTACCTACCCGCCCTCTGGAGCCTGCATCCATTCAGATGGCAATGTTTGCTCAGTACAGATTGAGAATAGCTAAGGAATAATTCTATTTCCGTAATGCGTATTCTTATGCTAGACCTGAAAAGCAGATATATATAGAAACTAGTCTTATAAATTGCATGTTCTCAATCTCTATGCCTCTGGTAGGTAAGGAGAAATCTGTGAATACTATGTGTAGCTTAGGCTGTCAGTTAAATACAGCTTGGGTTTGTTTCTTGCTGTTAATACAGAGGGGTTTGTCAAATAGCTATATATCAGACAGCGACATTTAGAAAACAATTATATATATATAAATATATATATACACATATCCTAGAAAGGTTGGGATTCTTAATAATATTTTGCCTGTGCAATTTAACTTCAATCTTAGGAGTCCTCCTCTTCTAGATGTGAGTCTCACTGTAAGGTAGGGTGGAACATTTAAGAACTTTCTCTCTACTTTATGTAAGGGTGATGGAGGTATGTAGTGATGCAGTTGCCATAATAATGCGTACACCATTAAATACACCAAAATAATAAACTGCAGTGTCATAAATGTAACAAAATAAAACAGTTCTGTAGGCATTTTGTTTGAGGTAAACATTTGTTCCTCATTTACACTTGTATTTTCATTAGCATCTAAAAGAATTGGAACACAGCTTTCTTTGCTAACCAGCACAGCATATCGCTGTGGCATTAGATTCTCTATTTGGAGATAACAAGTATCAGCCAAATAAATGTCTGCAGTAAATACATATAAATACATGGCAACTGTATTTTACTGGTCTGCATTTACATATCTTATGAAAAATGCTTTTGAAGTATTAAAGTTATCTCAATAAAAACAAAAATTTCTAAAACAGTATCTATGTTCAATTTAAAATATATAGCATCTGATGTAAGAGAATACCAGAAATAGTTGTTGTGTTATGGTTTAGAATAAATAGCAACTGTAATTACTGACTGTAATCAGTGTATGAAGGATATTTGTTGTAGCAATTTTCACTTTATAAAAAGACTTGATAATGAAGAGACTAAACTAGATCTTATCATAGACAACCTTTATCTTCCCCAGTGATCCCAAATTCTCTTGTTCATGTAAGTTTTATATGTCCAGTACATGAAAAGATAAATACAGTTTATGAGCACGCAAGTGTAATTTCTACTTTCTGAAGTCAAATGTTGTTAGGAAGTATGTTATTTGAAATGTATGGTTTCCTGTAATATTTTCAGGTTTTGAGGTATTATGAATGTTTACATAAAATGCATTAACAAAGGTAACATTTTACCTTTAGGTATCTAAAGATATCTAAAGATTTAGAAATCTTTAGATAGTCCCTTCTTTATGACTTTCCTTACTTGCCATACACAGAAAAATAAACAGTGTCTAGAACTGCAGTTATTTTTGGCCTTAATCAGAAGACCAGATAAAGAAATTATATGGATCAAACCATTCCTTGCCTCATTTTTTTTTTTTTCATTTAAGCTCTTTCTAAGAAATTAAATTCAAAATAAGCTTGTGTTGTGTATTTTCTTTTCAGGCGATAAATGCAAACCTACTGAATACACTAAAGTGAAAAATATGTTACTGGATCTACAAAGTCAGAGATACGTTGCACAATCAAAAGATAAACATGTTGATGAGAAAATGGCTCTAAAGAAGATTCTTGTAGATCAAATGTTTAATTATTTTGATTCAGATAGCAATGGACTTGTGGACACAAATGAATTATCTCAGGTAAGATTTTAGATTTTGTTTCCATTAGTCATGGTAGCTATTTGTTTGCTTTTGTCCGTGGAACATTATGTCTCAGTATGCTTTCACATTAGAAAATATATAAGAATTTTTAGGTGGAAAACTTAATTCAAGAATTTTGGAAAAAAAGTGAATTACTCAGGAACTCTGTGGTAATTATTGAGAAACTTGAATAAAATGCTTTAAAATATACATGGCGGTACAAACACTGTAGGTTGCTTTGGCCATGAAATGTTTTATTGTCTACTACATGCTATCATAAAATCCCACTGTATAGATGTATTTCAGGAGAAAAAAAAAAAAAAAAAAAAAAAAAGATATTTTAATGTATTTCTGTAATGCTAAATGGGTATTACTACTTTATGCAAGTAGTAGTAAAATAAGTTAGCACTGGAGAAATATAATAGCAGTTTTGAATAGAGTTCATGGTGTCTCTAAACAGCAAGCTTTATTAACTAATTAAAGATTTACACCAATAACTGTTGTTCTAGAAGGCATGACAGCACTAGTTATAATAGACCCAAAAGAGCTAACTATTAAGATGTTGTTGTAACAAATGTATTTTGATTTAATGGGCAGTGTAGAAATCAATTTTTGAAAAATTTAGCCATTTTCATGTATCAAATACTAGGCAGCCATAGAAAAAATCTTTCAGAACTTCTGCTTTTAAGATAAATTGGTGCTTTTATATATTTTACAAATTATATTTCTTATACTGCGTAAATATATAGCATACATAGTAATCACAGATATAGATGTACAAATTGTATTTAATACATTGACAGTAACTGGTGTATTGTTTGGCAATATGAAGAAACTGAATTTTAGATCATTCTCTATTGTACCACTTGAAAGTAGTTTGGCTTCTTTGCCATAGTCCCCATATGGCTACTGCAATTACTGGAAAATAGCTGGATAGTTTTACCACTAGAAATCCATTACCTAATTGGCTAATTACCTAATCAAGGCTCCATTTTAGGGCCGGTACTTTTCAATATTTTTATAAACGATCTGGATGTAGGAATAGAAGGTATTTTGAGCAAGTTTGCTGATGACACCAAACTTGGAGGAGTTGTGGACTCGGATGAGGGTGGAAAGGCCTTGCAGAGGGATCTGGATAGGTTGGAGAGCTGGGCGATCACCAACCGCATGAAGTTCAATAAGAGTAAGTGCCGGGTCCTGCACCTGGGACAGGGAAACCCTGGCTGCACGTACAGACTGGGCGATGAGACGCTGGAGAGCAGCCTAGAAGAGAGGGATCTGGGGGTCCTGGTAGACAACAAGTTGAATATGAGCCAGCAGTGTGCCCTGGCAGCCAGGAGGGCCAACCGTGTCCTGGGGTGCATCAAGCACGGCATCGCTAGTAGATCGAGGGAGGTGATTGTCCCGCTCTACTCTGCGCTGGTGCGACCTCACCTCGAGTACTGTGTGCAGTTCTGGGCACCACAGTATAAAAAGGACGTGAAACTGTTGGAGAGTGTCCAGAGAAGGGCTACGAAGATGGTGAAAGGCCTGGAGGGGAAGACGTACGAGGAACGGCTGAGGGCACTGGGCCTGTTCAGCCTGGAGAAGAGGAGGCTGAGGGGAGACCTCATCGCAGTCTACAACTTCCTCGTAAGAGGGTGTCGAGAGGCAGGAGACCTTTTCTCCATTAACACCAGTGACAGGACCCGCGGGAACGGGGTTAAGCTGAGGCAGGGGAAGTTTAGGCTTGACATCAGGAGGGGGTTCTTCACTGAGAGAGTGGTTGCACACTGGAACAGACTCCCCAGGGAAGTGGTCACTGCACCGAGCCTGACTGAGTTTAAGAAGCGATTGGACTGTGCACTTAGTCACATGGTCTGAACTTCTGGGTAGACCTGTGCGGTGTCAAGAGTTGGACTTGATGATCCTTAAGGGTCCCTTCCAACTCAGGATATTCTATGATTCTATGATTCTAATTATCAGTGAATCATGTTTCCATTAGAGGAGCAGGACTAAAGTACTACTACTGAAGGTCAGAAATTATGCAAAAAAAAGTTTTTGATACTATGTGTATATATAATAACATACATTGATGTATGTATATACATACATATATGTATATACATATATAAGAACATATATATAATAACATACATATATATATGTATATATATAAAGAAAAAGAAATTATGTTTCTCTACATATACTTTTCCTCTTATTTCTTTCTTTATGCCGACCTTAGTTAAAAAATAAAAACATTCCATTATGGTGTTTTCAACCAAGTTATGCATACATTCTCCACATACTTCTATAAAATGAATTTATAATGGCTTCTTTGTAGTAATGCTTTTTCGCAAACATGGAAACAGGTCAAATGGCCTTCAACCCCAGTCATGGAACTTTGTTCTTTTTGCTAAAATTCATAGCAGAACATCAAATTATTCAATCCAAAGAATAAAGTAAAATAAATCCATTGTTCATGCTGTGTGGTTTGTTAGTGTATGTTTTGATGAGACACAAAGAGCTAACATGTTGCACTCAGAAATCATTTAGTCATTTTGAACAAAAAAGAAAATCAGAGGAACACATTTCTCTTGAAGCCTTCTTGATAGCAGAAGTTTCAACTGTGAACCTTTGTCTCCCTTTTGTATGATAAAAGGAAAAACTGAATCACCTTTGCTATCCATAATAGTGTGCAGCTTTGCAGTTAAGCCCCAGATCCTCTGTAATCTCAGTACATGTAAATTTTAGCCTTTTTCTGATGGGGTTTTTAGCCTGAACATTTTTGGATAACAAACCAAGCATGTGACTCTGTTCTGTCCAAAGACTCAAAACAACAAAGCAGATGAAAAGAATTTTGTGCAATATTTTCAGATGAAATGTGCTGTTTTTCACGGCATTATCAGTGATGAAAACGTGACACGTTTATTTTGCTCTGGTTCAGCCAACCAAATGTTTTTTGTTCTTGTCGAATTAGAGTTTTATAAAGCATTTTTTTTCCTAGTGTCAAGTGGGATTATACTCTTGTTCTCTTCTGCCCTTAATATATGTGAAGTATTTCTAAACATTGGACTTCCTGTAGGGAGGAGGAAAGGAAAAAGAAGACCCAGTCCAGAAGTTAGTGATTTATAAAATGGTAGTGGTTCTGGGCACTGAGAGAATGCTAGACACATTAACTTTTTACATTTTACCATGCATCTGTCTCTTTTTCCAGCATGGGGCATAAAATTTTTGAAAGGTCTTGATACTTCCTGAGGACAAAATAGGAGTCATTGCTTTACTCTCAAAAATGTTATAAGGAGGAGAAGAATTTTCATTGATTGTTCTCAGCCAAAATTTTGCAGTGTGCAGGTCTATCATAAATAATACTACCTTTCTGCTCTCTAATAATTTTGAGACCATGAAAAATCTATATTATAGAAAAAAGGGATCCTACAGTTAATATATGTTCAAAATTAATGTTGAAGTAAAACTTCATTTGTTAATGCATATTGTTAATATTAAATCTCCTCTATTTTGCTGTGCAATGACTGCTAATTCTTTGACGGCATCATGTTATACGTGCCCATCTAGACATGCTACCTTATGTAAAATTGAGAGTAATCAGCTGAATATTGAAAATGATGACACCAATGCTACAAATGTATTGATGTATTTTGGATCAGAAATCATAATAAAGTTCTTGGCTTTGCATGTTGATGCAAGGGAAACAAATTATACTCTTCAGGAAAAGCAAAATTGTTACTTTTTATTAAAAAGAAAGCAACTTCACATATTGAAAAAGTAAAAAAATAAAAATAAAATAAATCTAACAAATTAAGAATTGGCAGGCCATTACTTATTTTCTTTCATTTGAACAACTTTGCCATCTGGGTAGATTTTTTTTTTTCTATGGCTGTGTAGTCTAAATACAAATTGTAGTTCACAAATAATTATTACCTCATTACACAGTGTAAAGGTCAAACAAGGTAGTCTGCAATGAAGATAGAGAAGCTATGGGATAATGCAACTCCAGGCAGGTTAAGTAAACATTTTCTAGTCATAGAAAATGACTTCTAGTCATAAAGGCAGCATATCTACAAGATTTCTAGTAAATTGAGGTGGTTCCATAAAGGATTTTTTGATTTATTTTATTTTTTTTTCAAGCTCTTTGAAAGAATATAAATCTAAAATAAAGGAAGGTAGTTGATTCTTCATAGGAGAATCATGGTTACCGATGAATATTCAGTTGTTAAGCAACTGATTTGTATTCTCTCAACTCATGCAAAAACAAACTGTGTTGTAATACAGAGTTATAAATTGAACTTCAGTTTTTCTGTTACTGTAGACTGCCTGATCGCTATATATTGTTGCCTATGCAGAAAAGAAAAAACACCAGAAGTGATATGAGGAGACATGGGAACAAAATATGTTTTTCTAGTGGTGAATGCAATTATTCCCATATGGTGGAGTTGCCATTTTAGAACAGTAAACCCCTTCTGAATACCACCAATGAAAGATATTAGCATCCTTTCTTACAAACTAATAGCTACAATTTCAAATACATTTCTCTTATTTACCAGGTTAACATACTGTGAATGAAAGATGTTACTTTTTTTTTAATATAAAAATTTATCCTTACTTCTGCATTTTACCTTGATGTTTTCTCAGTGACATTTGATTCCAGTTATTGAGATCAAACCAAATAATGTTGATGATAATAAACAACCAAATGAAACACTAGGAAACTACAAAGTTCACTGCTGTTTCATGGAATAAGTGGAGGTTATGGGATCTACTGTGAGATAAAATACATCATTTTCATGTATTAGTCTTATATGCTTCAAGAACAGAAGATATCAAAAAGATTTCTCATAAAGTGTGATGAACCTTTGAATAGTGTCACATATCTGTCTGTGGTTGTAGGTAAATACACAAGGCTGGTGTTTGTGTATGTAGCATCTTTACGTAAAGCATCAAATCAAGAGTTTTGATGTTAAACGTTGTTTAAAAAACCACACTTGAATAGGAAATGAAATGATGTTGCATTTATGGTTATGTGCGGATAGGTGTACTTATCTGTAAACATCTAGACTGTCATATCTCAGTAGAACACACAGTCTGAGTAGAGCTGTATCTATAAACAACTTGTTTACAATATATCAGTTTAAAAATGTAATCTGGAGGAATTATAGATTTAATTGGTTTATTTAGTACAGCATTAATTGTTATTAAATGTAATGGTAAGATAATATTTTAATTACTTTCTTCTGGTTGTTAAGCCTTTAATTTCCTTCTTTTCTCAGATTTGCTTCATTAAGCGTCAGCTATTATATTTGCTAACAAACTGGTGATTTGTTATTTGAGGTCAGATTCTTTTATTTGACCTGGCCTGAATTATGGCTCCATCTTTTCATTCAAAGATTAAAATTTGTAAACTGTGTTCCCTGTGTTGTGTTGGTGAGATCTGAGGGGGAAAAATAATACCCATATTTTTGTAAAAACAAACGGTCTCACAATTAGCCATAAGCAGAGCAGCAAATTTGCTTTGTTTTGTTTTACCTTTTACCTGTTCGTAGTATGGAAATAAATACTTCACTATCTTTATGGAAATGCAAAGTAAAATGTTTTAGCATAAGTGCTTGAGCATTCTCTGGTATGAATTTTTATCTTGTAAGTCTGAAATAAAATAATCCCATGTATGGTACAACTTATATGGCACAATTTGTATGGCACAATCATAAAGTTGTGAAGTTCTTAATCAGGCTTTAACACTTCATAGTAATAATTTGTTTCTAGTATGACTCCCCTCCCCACCCCCTTTTTTTTTCCAGTTTCTATCCTCCATAACTAATCATTTTACTATCTAATTTAACCAATTTGTAGACAGACGAGGTTTAACGAATTGGCTCAAGAATCACTTCATTCAAATTTTACTCTTCCTTCTTGTAAAGATGAAGGTTAATTTAATTTAAAACACAAGGAACACTGTTATGTCATCTAATCTAACTTTTTTATCATAGACATGAAATTTCATTCAATTGATCCTATACTTTTAATTGAGAAAATGTAATAACTTGACTTTGAAGGAAAAAATGTGCACAGAGAAGTGTGAAGCCTTGATTTGAAAACATCAAGGAGAATTTACAGGTCCCATGATTTAAGGCTAATTGCCCAGTAGATTATGATGATTATTATTTTGAGAGATGTTATTCTTTTTTTCATCTGCTTTCCCCCAGAATTCTATATCTATAGAATTGACACTACACTCAACCATTAGTGTCCCTTTAAAAACAAAATAAAAACAATACCATAAAGATTTATTTTTTCTCAGCTCCCTTGATGACTTCATCAAGCTTTGAGTTACTTTTTTTTGGATCATTTCTAACTTGAAAAGTTCTATTCTAGCCTCTTTACAGTAAATTTAATATATGCAATAGAAAACCGACTGTTGTGTTTTAGCACCGGTCCCACAACTGGAACACACAAAAGCAAAAATTGCCTTTCTACCTATGGTTACCTTGCTACATTTCCAAAGATCATACTGCTGGCTTAGGCTACAGAGTGATCCTGGAATTTATGAGACTGCCTTATCCACAGAAAATCCTACTCCTTTTTCAGATAAAAGGCTTTCCAGGATACATTTAATCTCATTAACTCTATGTCTAGGTTCTTGTTTTTTAGAAGAATGACCTTTACATTTGGCTCTACGAAATCATAGATATAGATACTTGCCCTGAAAACATCTAACCATGTGATCCATTTCATTCCATATGCTGCACTGTCCTTCTCTTCATTATTATTCACCTCACCAGTATATACCATCTGTCTTTATTTATTTATTTTTAAATTATCAAAAAGAATTGGGATGAATTTTTGGACCTTCAAAACCCCACTGGATTCTTTTGGCATACATGATTCCTTAGTGACACCTATTTTTTCAGGTTTTGCAATTACTGACATTTTTATATATTCGATATGTGCATTATTGGTATTGCACAGTATTGTTATTTTTTTCTTGTAATGATATAGGGTGTGAAATTAAAAATATATTCAAGAAGCTATTATGTTTATCAAGATATCTTTGTAAATTAAATGCCTAACATAAGTAAAACAAAATGAAAACACGTTTTTCTGAAAGGCTGTATTTCATAGAAGGTGGTGTTAAAAAACTGTGTTGGGACAGCATTTAGAAATATAAAAAATACTCAGTCTTCATTTGTAAATTCTACTGTTTATTTCTTGAACTGCTACTGATAATTTTTCTTGCCCTGATTGATTTTTGTGTGTGTGTGTGCTGTCATTGTATGTCCCACCTTATGGAATCTTACTGATAAGTGTACATTTATTAAAAGGTAATGTCAACAACAACAAAAAAGGTGAGTTAGGGACTCCTGAGAGCAGGCAGTTTGGTTCCGCTGATTTTAAAACAATTGGTGCTAACCTAAGTTCCTAAACATGTTTTATGTTTGCTAACACCTTGGTAAGTGGTCAGCTTTGCTCTGCTAGTATCTCATATAGATTGCAATTTCAAATGACAGCCAATCTTATCAAACTACAGTTTTTGACTGAAATGAGTAATTCCAATTTCTCTTTTCAAAATCCAAATCCCCACATGTTAATGCCTGCTCTTCTATGTCTTGCGATAGAAGGAGAAAAAATAACCAACCAAACAAAACTTGTCAAGATGAATTTTGGTTTTAATCAGAGTTAATTGATGTGGTCCACAGATCACAGATCACAGAGTCAGGAAATGGCTGGATCTGGCACAGGATAATTCCTATAAGGCAAGAATTGGACTATGCTTAAGACCAATCATGATATGAAATCACTTCTTCACCTTCTAAAATCTGTCCTTATGGATATATTGGAAGAGTTCTATATATTGATCAAAACTGAGTGAAATTTCAAAAAAAAAAATTCCCAAAGTGTATTGCTAATGTAAAGATAGCTGTATATAAACCAATCTCATATCTGTAATCAAAATGATAGTCTTTCTAGAGATGAGAATTAAATGTCAGAAAAAACATAGCTCTCTGTAGTATAATTCTTGGAAATATCTCAAATATTCTGGCTAATCTTTTAAGGAATTATTGTTATTAATAATTATTTTAACCTGTTACTATTACTTTAAAAATAAAATTGAACAATTATTAAATGAAAAGCATCACAATACAGTTTTTAGCTCAAAGGAAGCTGAGACTGCTAATATTCAACTAAACCATGGTGCTGTTAGAGGTGAGTGTTGGTGGGCTGCAACAGCAGGTTTTATTATCCCTTTTTGGGTGTAAGGTTTAATCCCAACTAAAGCTAATGGCAATACATGTTTTTAACAACTTCAGACTAGCTTTTATAGGAGGAAAAAAAAAGTAAAGAGACAGTGCTTCTCACCACAAATGTTCTGTTTTCATGAACCAGCTGTGATTTTAAGCACATTCTGTGGCTTGAAAGCTCAAAGATTTTTCAGTGTATGCACCGCTGTATCTTTAGTACTGCTTGTTTAACTACAGTGGACTTAGTTATTATTTTTTCCCATTTTTGTCCTTTATATACTAGCTGTAAGATCTATACAATTTCATTTCTTTTTTTTAATTCAGTTTTTGTAAACCTAATAAACTGACTGTTAAAGGATGAGAAGTAGTTAGCACTGATGTTCAGGTAGCATAGTATGCATCTCATTAATTATAACTAAAGGTGTTTCATGGCAATTTTTCTTATCTGTAAGAATGTAATTTTTCTTTCTAATGTGCTAGCAAGGTTATTGTATTTTATACTGCTTTTAAATCAATGCTTGTGTCCTTTTTTCACTGTAATTCTCCTTTTGTTCTCTTTCATGTTTAGAAATTTTCTATTTACATGAATAATAACTGAATCTATTCTTTTCTATTCGTGTTGATTCCTTTGCAGAACAAGTGAAACATAAAAGCCTCTGTATTCCTTGCTTTTCAGAAGCTATTATATAATAATACAAATATAATGGTTTTGCAGTTTTTGGGGGAGAGACACGTAGAGGACTGGAGGAGTAATTATTTTATAAATGAATTAACCTTATTTACTTTCATTTTTCCATGTCTGGTATGAAACTTCAAACTGTGCAGCCATTAGGAAGAATTGCTTTAGGTTTGGTTCTTTCAGTAACGTGAAAATGTTTTTTATACATACACCATGTAAAATTAAAATTCTCAACATTTTCAATTAATAATGTCTTTCTTCCTTGGATGTAGCCCAGGTAGATGTCTACAGCATATACAGACTTTAAATCTAAATGGTGCACCACTTAAAGAACATTTCTCTGGGTGAAGTTGATTTTACTTAAACTCTAGTAGCTGTTAATTATGATCTGTTTACAAAGTAGATGTGCCCCCATAGAGAAAGTGGAGTCTTTTCAGGTCAACTACTTCTATAACAGGTCCTTGAGAAGATAATAGGCTTCTCAAAAGCCTCTAAGAATCTGATACAATTAGTAGGGTAATCAGAGTTTATTTTAGTTAATTTTGAAAATGTCTTAATTGTTTTTTGTGGTTAGGAATTACTGAAGGGGAAAATACATTATACCATGTATACTTGGGAAATTATTCTCTCATTGCTATTTGAACATTCCTTAATCAGCATTCATATACGTCTAAAGTAAAATCATCATTATCATTCATAGTGTCTTTATAGTGCTTCTGTCTAGCCACATTATGTATATTCTCTACACATTCTAAAAACTTTTGGTTAATCTCAGTGAGTCTGTCCTAAAGGTATTAACTTTTAAAACTGCAATAAATAATTACAAAGTATCTGGACATCCCTGACTTTACACAGTTGCAGTTCATTGCCTCACAGCAACCTTAAAATGATCTATTAAATGATTATTAGAAACAATTAATTATACCAGAGAACTCTAAGAGCTCAAATGTAATTTCATGGTTATAATTTTCTTGTCAGGTAATAAAACGGGATGAGCTTGGCAAGGATCTGTCTGACTGCTCTCTGTTCGATTTGCTGAAATACGATGATTATAATAGTGACAAGCACCTTGGTCTGGAAGAATTCTATAGAGCTTTTCGTAAGTACAAAGATTAGCCTATTCTTCTTTCATTTTTTTCTATTTCGTGCTTTATCTTTCTAAAATGATATTTTTTTATTTTTAGATTTTGATACATCAAGATGCTGTACTTAAACAATGGGTATAATTTAGCAGTCATGATACTGTAGAGAACTTCGTAGCGGAAATCAATAAGAGATCCATTAGTGTCCTGATTTCTGAGGTATTTTGGTAATGGAGAATTCGTAGATAATCTTTCTGAATGCCAACATGCATTGAAAAGTCTGTGTCATGCACAAGTGAAGTCCTAGTGCAGTCAGGACATTGTTATAGCACTGAAAAGGGTAGAACTGTACCCTTTCTTTATAACTGCTGATAAAACCATTTCTGATGAACCCAGCAACAAATGTACTACTTCAATTAAGTGCTCTCAGTAGTCTTCACAGGACTCAGAGAGAGGTACAGGTTTGTAGTGTAGTTTTGCCAGGTGCTTGCTCTTTGCCACAGGTGACTGAGACAAATGAATACAGTACATATGGACACTTTAATGAAGCCACTGGAGTATGGGTCAATGTGGTAGTGCGTAGCAGAGAGAATTAAAATGATTTCTAGTCCAACATTCATTTCTCTATATAAGGTTTTTCACAGATTGTCCATGTATTCATTACATAGTTTGAAAACTAAACCTCAAGAAGCTTCCAGTTCATAGTGTGCCCAATAGCCAAAGGAATGTGGAATACCATTAGTGTCTGTAATTAGGGCACAACAAATACTCTTTCAATAAAGGTAAAAAAAAAAAAAAAAATAGCTTTAGTTCCACTGCATTTGGTCTTAGTTTGATTTTAGTCCTTCCAATCTACATCAAAAGTAATAACAAAAATTACATCTTGCTGTGAAAGCATACTAAGTTAAACACAACTAAATCAAATTAAGTGGTAGCTATCTGGTCAAGATGAACTCAAGCTGAAACCAAGCATTCCACACAAACCAAGCCAAACCCAAAGTGAACATGACAGCTCCAGTCCAGAGGTGTGTTTACTGTTACCTGTTACTAGCAATGGCAAGTCTGCATTTACCAGGATACAGAGAATTAATGTGGATTGGAACCAGATCCATGTAAGGAAGGATAGGTAAGAAGTGCTCGCATTGAATCTTCTACCATTAAAGCACCTCTTCAGCTAAACATCAAACTTAAGAATTAAGCATGTTAATTTTCTTTAATAAAACAATGTAGGAATGTTGAAAAGATTTATTCCAAACAAAAACTGTTGTTTTTTTCAGAATTTTCTGTTGGTATTTAAATATTTTAACAGCATATTCCAAAATTATGATTGCGTAATGGAAATAATCTAAATAATCTAAATATGAAGGATATTTTAAAGTATATCTCATGACTATATCTTGATTAGAATTGAGCAATAGTATTAAAAGGGGATAATTTTTGAAAGCATTATGGTTTTATTTTTTAGTTTAAAAAGTTTGTAAGACATCTGTTATCCTAAATTGAAAATGCTTGAACTATTAATTTTTTTTGACCACTTACACAGTCCTGTCCATTCAGCTGATAGCGTATTTTTCTCTAGCTTTTAATTCTTTTATCTTCACCTTTTAAATCTACGTTTAGATCCTAACCTCAATTTAATACCTGATACTTGGGTCCTCCACCTGGGGCGCAATAACCCCAAGCAGAGCTACAGGCTGGGAGATGCGTGGTTGGAGAGCTGCCAGGCAGAGAAGGACCTGGGAGTGATGGTTGATAGTCAGTTGAATATGAGCCAGCAGTGTGCTCAGGTGGCCAAGAGGGCCAACAGCATCCTGGCCTGTATAAGAAACAATGTGACCAGCAGGGCTAGGGAGGTGATTGTTCCCCTGTACTCGGCTCTGGTGAGGCCACACCTCGAGTACTGTGCTCAGTTTTGGGCCCCTCGCTACAAGAAGGACATCGAGGTGCTTGAGCGAGTTCAGAGAAGGGCTATGAAGCTGGTGAGGGGCCTGGAGAACAAGTCCTATGAGGAGCGGCTGAGGGAGCTGGGCTTGTTCAGCCTGGAGAAAAGGAGGCTCAGGGGTGACCTTATAGCTCTCTACAGGTACCTCAAGGGAGGCTGTAGCGAGGTGGGGGTTGGTCTGTTCTCCCATGTGCCTGGTGACAGGACGAGGGGGAATGGGCTTAAGTTGCACCAGGGGAGTTTTAGGTTGGATCTTAGGAAGAACTTCTTTACCGAAAGGGTTGTTAGACATTGGAACGGGCTGCCCAGGGAAGTGGTGGAGTCACCATCCCTGGAGGTCTTTAAAAGACATTTAGATGTAGAGCTTAGCGATATGGTTTAGTGGGGACTGTTAGTGTTAGGTTAGAGGTTGGACTCGATGATCTTGAGGTCTCTTCCAACCTAGATATTCTGTGATTCTGTGATACTCCCAGTGGATTATGCCTCTTTAAATGTTAGCAGTAGTGTGATGGGTCTGAAAACTGTTAACTCTTACCACCCTCACTAAAGCTTGTCTGCCCTGGACAATAAGTTATTGACATTTGTTTAATCTGAAGGACAGTGGGGGCAAAAAAAAAAAAAAAAAAGTTTGTAATGCTGGAGAAATGGATCCTGATCAAAACTGCTGCGCAGAACTCAGTTGTTTTGTTGTTATATTCCTCCTTCTTTATGTCTATAACCTTAATGAGTTGCTTGTAAGCATGAAAAGGGAGTTAAAGAAAAGGAAGAGAAGGGAAGGAGTTCTAATATCTTGTTTGTTAAGACAGAGTTTAATGAGCATAGACATAAAAATACTAGGTCATAAAGAAGGCATTGATCACAGCCCCAGAGTCTGTGGTAATTTCTCAAGGATGCTTTGGAAGCCAGTCTGTACCTAAAGCAGTTAAAACATAAAACATATCATAGGTGTCAACATATACTCTTAAGATATATATTTTAATGTGGTGAAGATTAAACAGCTCGTATTTTCTAAATGTAAGTGTTAATTGACCTCCACTACCAAGTACAGGAACAGGATACACAAAAGAATCTTTCAATAAATCCAGAAAGCTGGAAAAGGGTTGAGAGGAGGCACTGGGGATATTTGAGGCATCAGCTTGAGCCTAAAAAGGGGATAGTAATAATCAAGCATACCATGCGTGTTTCTAGGTGTGATTTTAAGTGACATTTAAAAACACTTGGATAGGATTTTAAACACAGTTGGGTAGGATTAAAAGCTATTGTCACTATGCTGCTGAACAACCTGCTCCCTTGAAGTTGTTTCTTTTTTAAAGGATTAGGCAAAAACATTTTATTTAAATGTGATTGCCTATCAGTGGGATTAATTATCAGTACTGTCTCATTAGCACTTGCAGGTAGGATTTTTTTTCCTTTCAATTGTCGCACTTAATTAGAATTTTGACTGCCATCTAAAGACTGTAAACTCAGAATCAAACATGACTGTAAATTGTACTGCTTTATTAAGAGTTCCCCACAGACAACAGAACAACAGAAACTACTTTTTTTTTTTTTTTTTTTTTTTTTTCTGTTCTGGTAGAAAATAAGCCTTCCTTTGGAAGGTCAGATTACTGCTAAGGCAGTAACAACAAAGAAAAAGGCTTGAGAGGGTGCACTGCTTTGGGAATATGAAGATGCTTACTGGCTTGTGTAGTGTTTTACATACTAGCAAGACTAGTATGCAAGACTAGACAGCAGTGTGCCCTGGCAGCCAGAGGGCCAACCGTGTCCTGGGGTGCATCAAGCACGGCATCGCTAGTAGGTCGACGGAGGTGATTGTCCCGCTCTACTCTGCTCTGGTGCGGCCTCACCTCGAGTACTGTGTGCAGTTCTGGGCACCACAGTATAAAAAGGACGTGAAACTGTTGGAGAGTGTCCAGAGGAGGGCTACGAAGATGGTGAAAGGCCTGGAGGGGAAGACGTACGAGGAACGGCTGAGGGCACTGTTTTATTGTCTACTACATGCTATCATAAAATCCCACTGTATAGATGTATTTCAGGAGAAAAAAAAAAAAAAAAAAAAAAAAGATATTTTAATGTATTTCTGTAATGCTAAATGGGTATTACTACTTTATGCAAGTAGTAGTAAAATAAGTTAGCACTGGAGAAATATAATAGCAGTTTTGAATAGAGTTCATGGTGTCTCTAAACAGCAAGCTTTATTAACTAATTAAAGATTTACACCAATAACTGTTGTTCTAGAAGGCATGACAGCACTAGTTATAATAGACCCAAAAGAGCTAACTATTAAGATGTTGTTGTAACAAATGTATTTTGATTTAATGGGCAGTGTAGAAATCAATTTTTGAAAAATTTAGCCATTTTCATGTATCAAATACTAGGCAGCCATAGAAAAAATCTTTCAGAACTTCTGCTTTTAAGATAAATTGGTGCTTTTATATATTTTACAAATTATATTTCTTATACTGCGTAAATATATAGCATACATAGTAATCACAGATATAGATGTACAAATTATATTTAATACATTGACAGTAACTGGTGTATTGTTTGGCAATATGAAGAAACTGAATTTTAGATCATTCTCTATTGTACCACTTGAAAGTAGTTTGGCTTCTTTGCCATAGTCCCCATATGGCTACTGCAATTACTGGAAAATAGCTGGATAGTTTTACCACTAGAAATCCATTACCTAATTGGCTAATTACCTAATCAAGGCTCCATTTTAGGGCCGGTACTTTTCAATATTTTTATAAACGATCTGGATGTAGGAATAGAAGGTATTTTGAGCAAGTTTGCTGATGACACCAAACTTGGAGGAGTTGTGGACTCGGATGAGGGTGGAAAGGCCTTGCAGAGGGATCTGGATAGGTTGGAGAGCTGGGCGATCACCAACCGCATGAAGTTCAATAAGAGTAAGTGCCGGGTCCTGCACCTGGGACAGGGAAACCCTGGCTGCACGTACAGACTGGGCGATGAGACGCTGGAGAGCAGCCTAGAAGAGAGGGATCTGGGGGTCCTGGTAGACAACAAGTTGAATATGAGCCAGCAGTGTGCCCTGGCAGCCAGGAGGGCCAACCGTGTCCTGGGGTGCATCAAGCACGGCATCGCTAGTAGATCGAGGGAGGTGATTGTCCCGCTCTACTCTGCGCTGGTGCGACCTCACCTCGAGTACTGTGTGCAGTTCTGGGCACCACAGTATAAAAAGGATGTGAAACTGTTGGAGAGTGTCCAGAGGAGGGCTACGAAGATGGTGAAAGGCCTGGAGGGGAAGACGTACGAGGAACGGCTGAGGGCACTGGGCCTGTTCAGCCTGGAGAAGAGGAGGCTGAGGGGAGACCTCATCGCAGTCTACAACTTCCTCGTAAGGGGGTGTCGAGAGGCACGAGACCTTTTCTCCATTAACACCAGTGACAGGACCCGCGGGAACGGGGTTAAGCTGAGGCAGGGGAAGTTTAGGCTTGACATCAGGAGGGGGTTCTTCACAGAGAGAGTGGTTGCACACTGGAACAGGCTCCCCAGGGAAGTGGTCACTGCACCGAGCCCGACTGAGTTTAAGAAGCGATTGGACTGTGCACTTAGTCACATGGTCTGAACTTCTGGGTAGACCTGTGTGGTGTCAAGAGTTGGACTTGATGATCCTTAAGGGTCCCTTCCAACTCAGGATATTCTATGATTCTATGATTCTGTGAAGACTGATATGACTTCCGTGGTTTCATGTGTTTTCACATATATCATGAGCTTGGTTTTGGTGCTATGGCAGATATCTGCCTAACAGATGTGATAACAGTTCCACTAGATCAATAGTACCTGTAGAAAGGAGCCTGATTTTTTTTTTCTATGATAAAATGCAAAGTTTAGACTTAGATAGGTCTTACAAATACGGCACTGAAGAAATCATTCAGAACGTATGGGTCAGTCCCCCACTGCCCTAGCCATATCATATAAAAATTTAACCCAACAGTGATCTGGCTCCATCTTAGTGTTTTGATTTGCATGTATTTTTTTTCTTTCCCCAACCAGCCCCAAACTAAAGGATTTTCTATAAGAGAATGTATTTTTAGACGGGGAAGAGTGTATTTAACTTTGTCATAACGGGTGGCTGAAAGCATAAGATGATAGAGCCAAACAAAAGGTAGAAATATGGAATACAGATTCTTGAAAGCTTTTTCTTCTCAACCGATGGACATCCTTAGTTTTTCAATGATTTTCTTATTTTATGTAATATGTTCTATGGTATCAAGATAATACTGTGTTTGCTGTAAATACAGTCTCTGTTTGTCTTCTAGTACTCTCTTCCAAAATAAATCATATATTTTTCTCCTTTAAAGTACCTTCTAAAATGATGTTTCAAAGCAGGTGCTTTGGGTGGCCTTCATAATGGCTTGCAAAATCTTGAGCAATACCAGAAGCAAGAAAATAGTAACAAATTATTCTGCTTGTTCACTCAGCAGATGCAGATATACATGTAGGCACTTCTCTTTGTGTTCACAATAGCAAGAATGATGGTAATTTAGATATTTATGAATAGGACTGATTGAATACAATGAATACAAATAACAAGTTTATGGTAAATAATAGAACTAAATGCTCTAACAATTCACATCCTGCATAAAATGAAGAAGAAAACAGTTCTTCAGTATATTTTTCCATTGTTAATGTAGAGCTATTTTGATATTATCTTATGCTTAAAAAAGGGGCTATGAAATTAAATACTGAGGCCTTACTTGAGTGTGAACATTACCACTAGATGAAAAAAAAAAAAAAAAAAAAGAGAAGAAAATAAATTACCCCCCCAAAAATATGACCTAATTTAATTTTTAAGTTATATTAGAGATGCTTTACAGTTTCACAGGAACTACATGTGCTGCCTCATCTTGAAAGTACAGGTTGAGGTACCACTCAACATGATCAACAATTTTCTTATCTGTCATGCAACTGTGATTCAGAATGATGTGTACTGCTAATGTACATGCTGTGGCTCTGTATATTTAAAATTACCTTAGCACTGCTGTTCAGGTCATGGATACCAGATTCAGGTTTCAAGCATACCTTATTACTAAAATGTGTGTGAAGCTGTATGTAAACCTACAGTAACAACTGCTGTTGCAGAAGATGATGAGGGCTGAAAAATTCAGAACTTCTCATCTTAGCTTTTAGGAGAAAATGTGAGACCAAGTGCCTAATACAATTGTCAAATCTGGGGCTTTGTTGCATCTTCAGTCATGTGGAAGAGCAAGAAGCAAGCAAAGAAAGGGCTTGTTATGATTAGTTAAGGCTTAGTTATTATCAGATTCTCTCATTCCTGCAAAATGCCTCTAAGACACCACTGCTTTCACTTCTACTTCAATTTGTCAACTGCAGTTATTACAGACAAACATTCCAAAATCCTTTTTGAAATGTGTATTTATTTCCAAAGAAAAATAGACCACAATGTACCCCTCCTCCCCCAAATCTAAATACAAAATCTATACTAAATTATTCATTGAAACAAATGAGTCTTCCCATTGGCTTCTGTAAATTATCCTCAAGCCCACAAATCCCGATTCAAAAAAGCTTATTGAATTTGTACTACAAATTATTTCAGTCTGAGGTCCCAAATGTTGTATGTAATATGAAACCTGAGACAGAACTTTGCAACTATGATGAGTCTTCAATAGTAAAGCACATTAACAAATAGTGGAATAAAGAGCTTCTGAGGAAGGAAGAGGTATTATTCTGTCTCCTGCTATCATTAATTCCTGCTCAGCAACAAGTAGTGTGTATCAGATTGTTCCAGAGAGTATTATATTTCAGCACTAACCTCTGAAAATACCATTTAACATCATACTGAGTAGAAGATATTGGACTTAGTGGCAATATTTTTCTGTTCAACATAATCTCTCTTTTAAATTCTTACCTGTGCTATATGTGTTTTCAGTCTAGACATTGTCAGCTGGAAAAGAATACCACCTCTTGTATTGAGTGGGCAGAATTTAAAGCTGATAATTTCAAACAAGTACATTTTTAAGGCATTAAATACTGTTTCATGCTTTGAAGTACTGTGTGCCTGAAACTTCTTACATGCCACTAATTCATAATCAATTCATTCTGATGTGCAATGTGGTTCCTCAGTAAAACTGTTGCAGGGAGAGGGAGCTTAAAAAAAGCTCTCTCTGAGTGGAACAGACCTTTTTTTTTAATTCTTCAATCAAAGTTTTTATGGAAATGAAGAGCTGTAATTCTGTTTAAAAACACATTTCATCACCCCAAATTATTTTTTTAAGTGTGCAAGATTCTTATTTCTAATTAACTTATATTTCTAAGTCACTTTCATATGTGTCTACTCTCCTTATACATGCTAAGATCCAAAGCTCGGTAAGCCATATTGAAAGGTTTGAGGTGCCTTGAGAATGGGTGCTTTGAACCATTGCTGTAGGTGGACCTAGCTGTGGGGATCTCTCCAGAGCCCCCATCTCAAGTGCGTCTTGTGATTTGCCCCAAACTTATATACTATGGTGTTACAGTGTTACTTCTCTCTCTAAGATTCTTCCAACATATACACAAGACACAGCCTGTGTTGCACATTCTTTTGATGCATCCTTATGAAAACTCATGTTTTACAGGTATTGTATCTCTATAAACTATAATAGTTTTATATGGTACTATTAATCCACAGGACTTCATAAGCAAAAAGATTTATCATAAAGTTGATATTAGAAAATTATTTATTGCAAGGGTCTCTTTTGGCCCATCATGGTTTCTACAATTCTCTTCAAAACTGTTGAAGCATGTGTTTGTTTATTTTTATTTATTATTATATTTTCCCTTAAATGTTGCTATTTGACAATGTAGAAGTCCTCTGGGAAATAGTGAGTTGTTGGTACATTTTTGCCTCTTAAATTCTGCATCCAAGTAGGAAATGAACAGCTGTTTTTTAATGTACCTTCTTTATTGTATACATTCTAAACATCTGATAACAATTAATAGCATAGCGCAGCTAAGATTTTTTAATTCTTTTAAAATTTTGCCTGATTTCTGCCTTTTTCTGGATAGGGAAAAAAATTAAAGATTTTATCGATATACTGCCAGATCAGATGCTGTACATGTTTCTCATGAAGTTTTGATAAAGTGTGGTATTCATCATTTTCTGTAAGCCTGCTAGTGTTTCTCCCAGGCTGCAGAATGTTTGTACTGACCTAGGTGACTTAAGAAACAGGTAAGATGTATTAAAATGAATTAGTCCCATTGTAGTGTGAATAAGCTGTTATTTCATGAACTGAGTTGCGTAGAAACTGAATACTAATACAGTCATTCATGATATCACAATACTAAATAAATGATACATAATTTTGTAAATTTAGCTGTAAATAGCTATTTATGGTGAGTTTCAGAGCTATTGTCTTTATGTTGCTAATTCAGATTTTCATATTCATATTTTCATTCAGATTTTCAAATTCATATTTCATTTTTGCAAGGCAGTGTCCCTGTAAGATTAGGATTTGACTGATGTTCCAACATCCATAAACAACTTTAGATTTTGTAAGAAACATTACAAGACACATTTAAAATAATACTTTATAATCATAGTCACCTTTATTAATATTTATTAAAGGAAGCATTTTTTCTCCAAAACGGGGGCCAGGAGATGGAGGAGAGAAAATGCTTACAGGGTTTTACCCACAAGGGGTAATGACTTTGTTAAAGGAGGTAATCACTAGATTATCACTAGTAAGAACATTAAGTATCTACTTCAAGGCAAAATTACACTTCTGGAACTATTGTGAATATTAATAGGCTCATAAAACATTATTTAGTAAGAAAGCCTCTTTAGCATTTCTTGTGTTCTTTGCACTCAGGAAATTATCTCCTTATCTGAATTTCATATTTAAAATTTGTCACCAGTTTCAACCTAGAGTAGCTGGCTACAAATAGTTTATCAATAATAAATACATATTTAAACAAATTAATATTTATATATATTAATATATATTTAAACAAAATTTCAGAAGTATTATCATCATTTTAAGTCTAAATACAAGTTATCTTTCTTTTAACACGCACAGATACACAGAACTGTAGGGGTTGGAAGGGACCTTGAAAGATCATCAGGTCCAACCCCCCTGCAAAGCAGGATCCTCAGAGCAGGCTGCCCAGGTAGGCGTCCAGACGGGCCTTGAATATCTCTAGAGAAGGAGACTACACAACCTCTCTAGGCAGCCTGTTCCAGTGCTCCATCACCCTCACCGTGAAGAATTTATTTCGCATGTCAGTGCGGAACTTCCTGTGTACTATTTTGTGGACATTTCCCCTTGTCCTATCCCCACAAGCCACTGAGAAGAGGTTAGCTACATCCTTCTGTCTCCCACCCCTCAGATATTTATAGACATTGATAAGATCCCCCCTCAGCCTCTTCTTCTCCAGGCTGAACAGACCCAGGTCTCTCAGCCTGTCCTCATAGGAAAGATGCTCCAGGCCCCGTATCATCCTTGTGGCCCTCCACTGGACTCTTTCCAGAAGATCCCTGTCTTTTTTGTACCAGGGAGCCCAGAACTGGACACAGTGCTCCAGGTGCGGCCTGAGCAGGGCAGCGTAGAGCGGGAGGATCACCTCCCTTGACCTGCTGGCCACGCTCCTTTCAATGCATGCCAGGATCCCATTAGCATTCTTGACCACCAGGGCACACTGCTGGCTCATGGTCAACTTGTCATCTACCAGGACCCCCAGGTCCTTCTCCACAGAGCTCCTCTCCAGCAGGTCGTCCCCCAGCCTGTACTGATACTTCCAGTTGTTCCTTCCTAGGTGCAGGACTCTACACCTTTATTTTTCATACTGCTGAATGTGAAAATATTGAATTCATTTACTCAAAGGAGATTGCTACTGCATGTTGAAGTAAGCTGTGTTTTAGCTCACTACGAAATTTCAGTAATAAAATAGTTGGCTTTTTTATTATTTTTTTTTAAGATTTGTCAGAAACATTGCTAACTAGAGATCTGAAGTAATCTTGCTGTAACGTAAGATTCTAAGGCAATTTCTCAATTGTGTTTAGGAAATGGAAAAATATTAAAGAAAAGTTGGATCTAAGACATAGCCCTAAGACATCAAAAGGGTACTTTTCCATCACTAAAATAATTTAAGTATTTCATATGAAGACTGAATGAAATAGATTGCTTTTCTGTCCAAGAATCAATTTATTTCTTTGGAGGACTTTTTGACCTGCTTTGTGTCATTTTATGCTCCATGCAAATCCGAGTTTGCTGGTTGTTCTTAAGTAGAAAGCACTAGTGTTTACCATAGAATATTGTTATGAAGTAACTTTATACCAAAATTTGGTAGGTTTTCTTGCTTTTTACTTCCTGGGCTATTACAGAGTCCAAAGCAACAACTTCCCTGAGAAGAGACTCTTGGAGTTTTTGTTTCATTGTTTGTTTTTTATAGCTTATCTACTCTGCTGATTTTCTTTGGTTCTATTCACACATATAGGTAAATAAAGATATTATTACAGTCAGAAGATGATTGTAAAAGTGTTTTAGTAATCCCTGGGATATCTGGATTTCTTAAGCGTGTCTAGCATAGGCTATAAAAAGGAATCTGAATGCATAGTTTTGCACCTAGATTGTATGAAAGTAGATTGGAAATCCTGTAAATGGGGTTAATAATAATAATAATAATAAAAAAAAAAACTAGTTTTGCAAAGCTTGTGAGCTTTGCTGTTGATGTTAGTGTTACAGAAAACTGTATTACAGTATATTGAGAAAAGGTTTTTTTGATTGAATGCCTTCAAATATCCATTACATGCAATAAGGACAACATAGCTGAAAAAATGTCTCCATTGCAAAGATATATATTGGAGAAGAAACTATCTGCGTTCATTCCATTTTTCATACTGAATTAGGTTCTGGCAAAGTGTTCATGTTTCCAGAAATGTCATTACTAACTTCATTTCCAAAACATAATGCACACTTTAAAGTTTTACTATAGTATTCTTCCATAGCTTTAGAGTATTGTTTTTTTCTCTTTAAAGTTATGCTTCCATAGTGTATTTTCATACGTTGTCATGCAGTTTACAGCTGCAGTAAGACACTCGTTGTGGCCAGATGAAATAAACAATGAATGGGATTTTTGAATTTAAATATTTAATAGAAAACTTCAAATAAAATGTGGAAAAAAATCTCATTATGTATATTGACAATATTTTACATTTGAAATTTAAAAAGTAACTTAGATTAGTGTCTTAGAATAAATGTTTCAATAAATATTTGAAGTTTACTATCTCATTTTTCCATTTTATAAAATTCTTAGTAGTCTACTTTGCAACAGTTGCTAGTACACGTTAGCTGATGTCAGTTATTTTAGTACATTTACAAGGTGTTTGGATAAAAGAGGTCTGGCAAATAGTGTTTTGGTGTGTGTAGAGTTAAGGAACGTGGCACCCCAGAATTTATATGTGTAACTCCATATTAATATAGGCCATGGTATGGCAGAGGGGGGGAAGAATCATCAAGTTTGTCTAAGCTGGTTTTATAGCTTCAGATAATTGTATTCTAACATGTGATGTTTCTTGCTCTTCAACAGTTCTGGCTTCAAAACTGCTCAGAAACAAATATCTCATAATTACATATAATATTTATTTATTTATTCATTATAGAGGTACAAGCAACCAAAATTCAGTAGGAACATTTAGGTACATGAAGGTTGTGTATATTTGATGAAATTATAAATCCCATTAACTTAGCTGCTTGTGATTGCTGGAACCCTTACTTAGTTGTATGGCTGTTATATTTCATATACACGCTTAAAATGTATGTGCAATTATTCAAATGTAGTTTAGACACTTGGGATAAAGAAAAAAAGGGGGAGGGGGTGCTGAGGAGAAGGAAGAAAAACTTGTTTTTTACCAAAGCAAATAAGGAAACAGACTAACAAAATATGCCTGTGGCTGTGTAGTAGCCCCAATTAATTTGTCAGTAGATTCTAAAGGCAGTTTTCTAAACAGATCATTCTCTCAGATGATCAAATCTTATGTTTAGGATTTGGTTAGTAAATGATTTATATGTGAATTGCATTTTTGGCCATAGTGCAAAAAAAAAAAAGGCACCATTCAAAGGCTGTGAAGCTACAAGCGTACATATCTCTGTATTACATGCGATGTAGTAAAAAGATGCAAAACGGTGTAAGCCTACTGGGAGGGAGGGGGTAAAGTAGTATAATAACTACTTCATGTAGTTATTTAATGTAAGAATTGGGAAAATGATTGCATAAGACGGAAGGGATCCAAACAGTTCATCTGGTTGCCACTCTTCCATGAATAAATGATTGGAGAAAGTGTCATTTCTGAAAATTTGTTTTGCTTTACAATAATAATTCTTCTCAACCTAGACATATGGTGGGAATGTATTTGTTGAAGAGAATAAAGTGTTTTAAAACTTGCTGAACACTCTAAGGAATATTTGATGCTAAACAAAGATTAATGTTTTGTTTGTGCTTATGAACTGCTGAGTTAATATCCATAAGTAACAACATACCATAACAACTTCTGAGTTGCAACAAAGATCTATCTAGTCCACTATCTCTTAGTCTGCTTAGGGAAGATAAGAAAAGAAAAAGCATGCAAGATTCTTCTATTATACTTTGTCATCTCCAGTGATTTTTGTTTTGGAGACTGATTAATATCTCTTGGTCGATGTCTCATGCATAAATTTGATTGCATTTTGGAACTATGTGAAATTAACATCTACAACATTCTGTTTCAGAGTCTTTCACAGTTTAATGACTTCTGGCTATAATAAGTATTTTTTTCTGTTTATTTAGTTCTTGTGTGACAAGAACTTCTTCAATTGTTCTGTATTCTCAGGCTCCAAGACACTGATTTTTTTGAAGCTCCTGACATATATTTTTAGTTATCTCTTTTCCATTGTGAAAAATTTCAGACATTTAATAGCTGCTTGTATGGAAAGCTTCCCACACCTTTAATCAGTCTTGTTTCTCTGTGTTTTTTTCTTTGTTTCATTTTTTACTGCAATTTTTAGTTATGCTCCCCTTCCACACCCTTTACTCCCCAGAGGAAAGGACTAAAAGCAATCAGAGTCAACATAGCTTTATACAGGGGCATAGTAATATTTTTCTGTTTGGGTACCAATCTTTGCATAATAATTCTTTTTATTGTTATATTGTCAGGATTGAGTAGGTGTTTTCATAGAACCACCAATTAAATTCTCAAGGTCTCTTACCTAAGCAATAATAACTAGTTCAGAGCCCATCTCTGTGTAAACAAGGTTGGTCTGTTTTTTCCCCTGCATTCAGTACTTTGAATACTGAATTGAATATATTGAATTTGGCATGCTGGTATCAAAAGTAAGGTGTTTATGCAAATTTTTCTTTCATACCAAACTGTCTAATTATGTGTTCTCCAAAAACATTATCTTAGAAAACTTTATTACTTAGTTTATTACCCCTTCTCCTGGATCATGTTCAACAATGGTTTCTAGTGGAGATCCAGGAGGAATTCCACAGATGACTTCTTCATGAAAGACCTGCAAACAGAATTCTTCAATGGAGAAATAAAAGAGGATAATTTCTCAGCCCATTACACATTGATGCACATTGTGAAACGGTAGATCAAAAGGAGATAGGGTGGACTGTAGTATGCAAGACTGAAGAGCTAAGAACTCTATCTGAATCCAGTTTGTCTTTAGTTTGTTCTTTAAGCTTTGTGCTGATCTTCGTATATGTATAGCATATTTTTTATTTTGATCTTGAGGAAACATAGCAGGTACTCAAAGCCAAGACAGAAATACAGACAGTCCCTCTTGTTCTCAGAATGTGCCACTGTATTCAACACAACATTGTGTCCTTTGCATGGATATTTACTCTTAACAGGATTAAAAGTGTACTCAGGTAATAACCAAAGTTAGGGGCCTCTGTACAGTCAAGTAATATAGCCTACCTTGAGTTCTGGTTTCTTTTATTTTCTCTTTACACATAAATCACATCAGACGATTGATAGATTTTTCAGAATCTGTTTCACATTACTCCCATCTGTGCTTTTTCCACATTATAGGTTTCTGTGAGGAGTTGCCTCATAACTCTATTCCTCAGATTTCAGGGAACTGTTGAATAACAGCTGCATGGCCCTCCTCTACTTGCAAAGGAAATATAGTAGTACTGTTAAGCTTCAGAATTTCTAACTCCCCTCTGTATTTCAGGTAATTTGATCCTGAATTACTGTCTTAGAGTATTGTCTGTCATTCTCCTGATAGAACTGGAAAAAGAGACAATTGTTTACAAAGTTGAGCTATTATAAAATGCTGGATAAGTCCAGAGATCTTGAATGCTTGGAAATTCTATTACCGCTCTGGGAAAGAAGCTTTGAAATTTCAGAGTAAAATGGAACTACACAGTTAATAAAATTGGCAAATTATTATAAACAGAAATCTTCATGCGTAAAACTGTGAGTTACCAAGGTTGTAAACTCTTCCCTTGAAAATTCCCATTTCATTATTGATTAGTTCCAGAAATACTTGGTAGATTGAACTGCTGCATTTTAAATGTTTCGTTAGAGGTAACTGCAAGTACGCAGTATTGATGTTCAGCATCTGTGTTTGCAGTGAACATAAGGAGCATTCAAGTTGGATCTATACTAGTAAAATTACTTGAAAATATTTATGCTAACTCTTAGCATTTAAATAAAATGTTTTTGCTTGAACTAGTCATGTGCAAACACAGCAAGCATGCTGAAATTGATTTTTGCATAAATTGCCTTCTTTGGTTAGACAAATTCACCAACATACTCTGCAATAAATAAGGTCAAAACCAATTATCACTACTTTAATGAATTAACACTTCCATATTATCTAGATTAAGGCATCTATATTTAACATACAACTTCAATTCCTTTGAAATCTGTTTTTAAGAGGAAAACAGAAAACGTTATAAGCTATGATGAACTCATATACCCTTTAAATTAGGTATTATTTCTACTGGCCACTCTAACCAAAATTCTGTTCTTATCAATTTAAAGCAAGGTATGTAGTTTTCAGTATAATCCTACAAGCGTAGCTCATTGTGAAATCTGTTTCTCTCTGTTTTTGAATAATACAGTGTTATGATTTTTCATCTCTCCTTTTTCAAGACTGCATTACAGGCAGGTTGTCTGGATTTATGGATTTTTTGAGGTTCAGGTTAAGTCTTCAACTGTTAATCTGAGAAAACGAATAAGGATTTATTCTCTATGATCATATTTACTGTAAGCTACTGTGGAATACACCATGTTCACCAAAAAGTTTGCTCACACATTTTCACTGAGAACCAAGACCATTTTGTTTTCATGTGTAGACTGCTGATAGACAATTTCAGATTTGGTCCTGGATAATGGTTCATCTAAAAGGCACCATGAGGTATTATATTAACCTGTGGATGTTCAAATGATAAGAATTTCTTGTAGTTGCTTATGGTTTTATGTGCTGATGTGGTCTAGACTGCTTTCAAATCAAGTACCTGGAGTGTGGTCAGGATTTAAAAGGTTATATAGTGTGAACATAGCAAACACTTCAGCTGAACTTCTATAATGGCAGAATTTGTGTATTCAAACCAAGTTTTTGCAGAGTACTGGAAAGAAAACCTTTTATAATACTTGAGGAACTATGTCTTCTGCTTCCCAATGATTTAATAGGTCCTGTAGAAATAAGGAGCTGTTAAAAAATTCATTGCCTCTTGGACTATGTATCAGCAGAAATACTGTATATTTATGCTGTGGGATACAAGGTTGATTAAAAATAACCTAGCTTTAAACTACTTGTGGTAAAAGTAGAGATCTGGACAGTGCAACATGTAGCTTGCATGGTCTAGTGCACAGCAATCTGCAGCAGAAAGGCTAGTGCTTCTAACTAAGCAAGATATTGTGGATAGCTTGATAGTAAGCGCTGGATCTATTTTGAGTATCTGATAAGTAAGTTTGCCTGAGATCATGTGTTCAGGTGAGACTGCTATTAATTTTAGTTGATTTAATTCACAGTAACTGGAAAGTAAGTAAATAACAACATTAATGGCAAGAGGAGCTGAAGAATCAAAACACACAAAAAGACAGTTTAAGGCAGTGATGGATGGAAGGAGAAATAAATTTGCTAAGCAAAAGATACAGAAGAGTCTGTAATAGCAAATACTCCCTCAGAACCTGAAATTTAAAACTCTTTTCTCTTGGCTGCCACCAAGTAATTGTGGGCTCCAGTGCAGGAATAGTGAATGATACCTGCAGAAAGATTAGAAACAATGGTAGCTGTGAGGTCTATGGTTCCTTAGATTGATTTGGGGTTTTGTACACTCTCTCTATAAAGATCTAAATCCAGATAAACTGGACTGTCAATAGTTCTTCATAGTACAATTTTCATCATCAGCCTTTTAATATAATTAACAATTACAGTCCTTTAATTAAGATATTAAAAATACTTTGTATCAACTTCATTTGACCTTTGTTACCACATCATGAAGAAGATTTTTATTGTATGATTGCACATATTCCTTGGTGTTCCTGCTCTATTTGATAGTGAGAATGGAGAATGAATCAGAAGTATAGCATAAAACTATCTTTTATCTGTTAAGGCTTCTACTATTGATGATGAAGGTTTCTCAGGGAATAAGGCAGATAATTGCTGTAAGAAAAAAAAAATAAGAGTAAACATACATGTTTTTAACTGTCGCAGTTGTCTTTGCTTTTGCATCAGGAGCATATTATAGTGCACCAGACTAATTGTTCATTCAATTTAACTGAATCATTTAACTGGACATGATTGCATGTTCCTCACATTTAGGATATGGATTTTGAGACTAGGACTCCCATTTACTCAGGTTCTGAGTACTCTGAGATGAAGCTGATGTTAACTGAAGCTATACTTTGAATGAATAAAATGCTGTCCAGAAAAGGAACAGTATCAGAAGCCTCTTGAATGCTTTGGACAGTTCAATGTCAGCATCATGTCTGTACTATTATGTTAACATGAGTGCTTCCTAGACTCAACAGTGGCAAATGAAGGCACCCTGGCAGCATTTGTAAAATGTAGCTGTCTCTTCAAAACGCTTGATGAAGACAAGGGTAACTGTTAAAAGCTTTTGAGAAATCCAGCTAGTCTACATGAACTAAATAACCTTTGCCTTTAGCAACCCTTACCCCTGCCATTAGTAATTCAGGTTTCTCACAGACTTCATAGCTGGGACCATAAAATTGCAGCACACGTTAGAGGTGAGTTCTGGCAGGGATTTGGCCAAATTTCTTTATTTGTGTTCAACTTGAAATCTACACGAGTCTTTTTCTGCAAAGCTAATGTCTAGTCAGTCCCTGTACTGTTGCATGGGCTTACTCTGTCCCAAGCGTTAGACTTCTTACTTGTCTCTGTTGTTATGGTTTGTCAGCCCATTTCTCCTGCTTATAAAGAAGTGTGCAGTCTTGCAGTAGCATGCTTCCTGATTCTCTGAATTTGGTGTCGACTACAAATATTTTGAAGGTACATTTTGAGGGTACATTTTTCTCATCATCCAAGTCAGCAAAGAAGATGTTAGACAAACCACTTTGTCTAACCTTGCCTGTGTCTGTGTCTCCTACAACTTTGTTGGTGCTAGGTGCTTTTTTTTTAAAAAAAAAATATATATATATATATTTATGTAACTTTATATTTCATATAAAATTATCATCCACACATTACCAGTCTCTGTTGTGTGTCTTACACAACTCATGAATACTTGTGTGTGCCACTGTTTTCATGGAAAACATTATTCTGAACTTAACAGAATTCAATTTTTATCATTCCTAATCTCTGGTTATTGGGCGAACCCAGTGTTCAGAGATGTGCTAAATAGTTACAATTGTGCTTATCATCAATCATTATTGATTTTATTCCTCATCAGGTTCCCTGGGACGATCTTGTGTAAGTTCGCGTATGTAGATAATTTGAATGGATATATTTTGGAGTGATTTTAGATCAGCAGGGAAACACTGAACTTGTTGGATTTCAGCCTCTTTTTTGGCTTTCTACAAGTTATCATCTTCACAGGTTCTTTTTTCCTGAAGAGACATGTGTTTTGAAGGTATTATTGAAAAGCAATCTTTTTGTCTTTTGAGTGGAACAGATTGCATCAGATAATAGGCATTTTTCAAAGCATTTCCCTGGGGAAAAGTATCCTGGTTTTAAGAGTTGTATCTACCTTGATAAATTCCACTTTGGTTGGTTGGTCTGTTCAGAAGCTCTGCTTCGTCTTCTCACAGCTGCAAGTACCGCCCTGCTGTGAGAGTCTGTAGCTTGATCTGGCCCCATTGAATTGCTTCCTCATTTGTCTCTGGAATTGGTGTTGCCATGCAATATGGGTTATGGTGCAGTAGAGATGCATTGAGCAGAATGATTCCTTTTTTCTATTTGTTTCTGTCTGCATTCCAAAACTGGAAAGAAACTACTAAATGTATAATTAAGCCAAAATTCAAATGAGAAAATGCAACATTTTCAATAATTTTGTTTTGGAAAACAATGCAAAACGAAGACTACAAAGCAAGCAAACAACAAAACAAAACAAAAACCCTTGGATATTTTCTGCCCTACTAATTAAAATTAAGCATCTTTTAAAGAAAGTAGAATCTGTGCAATTGCATATATGCCCCTGATGAAAGATCTATGGAATTCACAGCTTGGGGCCATAAGTACACTTCCCTGTTTTCACAAGACCAATGAAGTAAGCATGTATTTGCAATGACTGTAGTAAGTGAATGAATCCTTCCTTTACCCTTCTTCCATAGGTTCAATTACTACCGTGCTCAGAATTTCCAGAACCTGCAATCTTTTAAAAAAATATTTTCAAATATATATTTCTGCTGTAGATAATTTCCAGTGAACAGGAATATGTCATGAAAGAGTTAATGAAATCCATAGAAGTTGCAGGATGCACAGAAGTACCAAACTGAAGCTGTTCAGAGACTTGACAATGTGGATAAGGAAACTAATTGTAATGGGAAATCTTAAGGAAAATCAGAGAGATGTTTTGGGAATTGTGCATTGTATTTCATAAAGGTGAACAACATCCCTCCCACAAAGAAACAGGATATGCCATGATATTGTATTTTTTTTTTCTCCCTTTTTGATTGTTAAAGCCCATTACAAAATGAATGTAAAAGTAAGTAGGAAATTTTCATTCACTCTTAAATGTTTTATGTGGAGTCATGGTTAAGTGAGAAGGGGCATGATTTAATTACAATGAGCAAATCAGATTTTGAAGCACCGTGAAGTTAATGTAGGCCCAGGGTTGATAACATTGAGTGATGTTACAACTAGAATATGAGGAACTATGTTCAGGAGGAGAGACAACACCATTGTACCAATTATATTAGTGCTAGAGATGTGTGCACAGAGAAGCTAGACCAATCATAAGTTGTTGTCAGCGTGTGCTGTAGTGAGTAGTCTATATATACTTTGTTAGAACATGCAATAATGGAGAACGATTATACTCGCATCGAGGTTGTGTTGTTACTCTGGGTCCGTCTCCCATTCTGACAGTTTTATATAATTTTTTATTTTTAATTTTAATGTTAGGAAAATTTTCATTGCATACAACATAATATTTGATTTTTTTTTTTTTTTTTTTTTTTTTTTAGGGAAAGCAAATGTACTATTCCAATCTGTGTTCTGAATGGCATTAACATTTCTACCTCCAGATTTTTTCTGTTAATATCTTTTATATACCTTTTTTTCTTTTCTGTGTTGTGGTTTGCTCTCTTGAAAACCTTCCTTTGTCAGATACCTTTCTCACCATTGCAATGTTATGGATGCATGGTGAATATGTACATCCATACAAATAATTGGGCAAGTACGATTTCTTAGCTGTAGGTGTCATACCACATGTCACATATCATGACAGGTATGATGGGAATAACTCATTACCTATGCAACCTGAAGGGTATATTTTCTTCAATAGTGATGTGGCATTCCAGGTAAGAATGTTGATCATATTTTTCAGGACTGTCATGGTTTCTGTTGCTTTTGGAAATATTTTTAGAGTACAGCTATATTAATCATATCTTACCAATCCTTAATTATACCCAATTGGTATTGAAGTCTGGGAATGGCAATAGATGATTAGCAAATTACTGCTTCATTTACTCTGAGATTCTCTTCCCAGCGAACTTTAAAATTAACATTTGCTACAGCTTTATAGGCTAAAAGTAGATTGTTGTGTAACTTTGAATATGTCGACTATAAAAGCTGAAATTTATATATATACATAAACCTGAGATACCATACCTGACTACTTTCAGATAGCAATTCCAGTAACATGCATCAAATCAAATTCTAACCCATCATGCTTAGAAATTTCCGTTAGGATTCATTGAGTGATGCAGAAAATCAGTTACAGAACATATTGAGAGGAGATATTAAGGCTTCCAGTTTCAGTCTGGTGAGATGATAGTAGAGGCAGAAGGGAGAAAGATTTATTTTTTACCAGTTCATTCACTGTCTCTTCCAGGAGATGGGAATTCATAAAAGTTCGAATTCCATTCTTCTTCATAACAGGGAAGAACTAGTCTGTCAATCAGGATACTCTAATCCTAATCCCTAATAAATAGCCTATGGCAAACAGATTGTCAGTGCTATGGTTAGATTACTGGTTTCCCCTGCTGCAGAAGACATTGAAGCCAAAGGACTCATGAGTTGGCTTTCCTGGCCTGTGTTTTCCTCTAGGCTGAAAAAAATCTCATAAGGATTGTGTGGCATCTTGTAGATTCCAGGGACTCTCATAACCAGCCAGTCTGTAGGATGAACAGACTGTACTTTATCTGTACTATTGTAAATATTAACTGACTTTATCTGTACTACTGTAAATATTCTTAGTGAACAGTAATGATACTGTTTCTGGACATTTTCAGTTTACCTGACATTCGTGGCAAAACAATCTCTCTCTACATAATATATACATACATATATATACTGTTTTTTTATGCAGTTTTTCATAGATGTAAATGTTATATCTTTTCAATTATCTTATTTCATATATTTTCTCTTCACAAAACGATTCTTCAATGGTCTGTTTCAGGTACTGATACACGGTAACCATGATAGAGTGGTTACCTGAGAAACCCAGTGAATATATGTGGCAGACGGGTTGTCCATCAGTGCTGCTAACATTGCATTTCTGGCAATTCTTGATCTAGCACAATGCATTAAGAGAGGTGCAGCCCACAGATACACAGAAAATTCTGCATTTCTGTATACGATGACAAGGGAGTCTTAAATAATCAACAACTCCACATATTTCCATGAACGATGTTTCCAAACTACTTTTTAATGCATCTAGTGCCCTGCAGAGCGAGTGAGAGTATATGTTTTATTGATTTTTATGAAGACTAAGTGAATCATTTTATAGTCCTTGTGGCACTCATTCATAACTTGAGTCTGTGTAGGCTTTGCAAACTTGGGAGGAACACAAGGTCTCAAGGAGCAGTATGATTCAGTGGACGTTAACAGGTAAAAATCATTTAATTAAAGTGTGAAGTTTAAACATTTGTATTTATTCCTCAATGTTCAAAGCTCCTGTAAATACCAAGTACCACAGGCCTTTGATACGGGAACTGACTATGGCTTTTCGTGTTTGTTTATGGTAAAAATAAAAAAATAAAAATGAAGCAAATCCTAGTCATTGATACTACCCTGCCAGAAGATCAGATTTCTTTCCATTCCTTTAATGGTGTTAAAATAAAATTAATAAATTATTTTGAATAGTTTTTCCATTAAGTTCTTTATTAGTTAAAAATGGTTGACCATCATGATCTTGAATATTTCCACCACTGTGAATATTTTCACCACCTCACTTTCTCTAGGGTCAGTATTTTTTGCTGGAATCAATACCTGCAAAGACTATTCTAGTTATCATGTTTCATGCTTAAGCTTATGACACAAAGAACAAAGCATAGGCTTTAACTTAAAAGGCCGCTGTGGTATTGGGTATTCTATTGGGACTGTGCTACTTGGAAATTAAATGTTTTGTTGTTACGCTATCATCCTTTTTATTGTCTTCTCCTGTTGCTATAAGCACTTAGTAATGATCCTAGAGGCCTTTGAACTATCACATAATCTCTATATGGGTGGTTATGGATTTAGGAGAACTTTAGGAGATTTTTTTTAGGCTTATAATATCATATTAATACCATATGCTTTTTTGATTTCTGTTTGTTTTTTGTTCTATGTGTTTTTTTGGATTTCTTTGTTGCTGTTGTTACTTTTGTTACTTTTTTTTTTTTTCCCAAATAGCTGGGATAAGGTATTTTGGATTTAATGTAATGAATAAAGAACTTACCTTTTGAAAAAGACACCTTTGCTGGCATAAGACCTAGAGAACAGCTACTTGTTACTGTTCTCTACTTCTCAAGCTGAAACATTCTACTAAATATGTGAATAAGTTGTTCACAACAAATTCAAAGCAGAAAATAAATATGCAGTCTTGAACCTGTCTGTATGTCATACTGTAAGCTCCCCTTCATTTGGTCTCATTTGCTTTGGAAAACAAACCTGTCATTATGAAAGAAATTAGCTTGTCCGTACAAAAATTAGTATAGAACAGTGTATAGTCACTGCTGTCCTTAAAAAAAAAAAAAAAAGTCTAAATTTGTTTTGACATATTAGTAATTAATACATTATTATTATTATGTGAATGTAATTACTACGTTTAGAATGTATTGGAAAACCACATTTCATTAACATTTCATCACATTTCATCAAGACACATTTCATTCTGTCTTGCGGATTAATTTGAGTTGAGTGATATATTATTGCACGAATTCAGGGTCATCAGTGTTCTGTGCTATGCTGATTCTGTGCTGCATTGTTTGTGTTGAACGGATGGACCAATAAGTTTATTAAATGGAAATATTTCTTTTAATAGCAAAATTACTTTTTTGAAGAAAGGAGAAAAAAGGTTCTGGGGACACCTCACTGCAGCCTTTCAATAGTTAAAGGGGTCTTATTAAAAAAAAAAAAAAATGAGAAGAACTCTTTACTTGGGTCAGGAAGAATAGGACAAGGGGGAATGGTCTTAAACTAAAAGAGGATAGATTTAGATTAGACATTAGGAGGAAATCACTCCCTGTAAGTGTAGTGAGGCACTGGAACAGGTTGCCCAGAGAAGTTGTAGATGCCTCATCACTGGAGGTTTTCAAGGTCAGGTTGATTGGGGCTTTGGGCAACTTGATCTAGTGGGTGGCATGTATGGTGCGATGGGATGGAACTAGATGATCTTTAAGGACCCTTCCAACCCAAGCCATTCTATGATTCTGTGACAGACTTACTTCTGGCCTATCAGTTCATGTATGTATTTCCCTTAATTTGAAAAGCCAATCAAAATTCTTATTTTGCATAAGCTATGTTTTTCTCTGTTTAAGTTTGTGGAAAAATATGTCTACAGCAAAAATAGTTTCATTACACTGCAAAGGGAAATTCAATATACTTTCTTCAGTCTAGCATGCTAAGACTATTTTGTGCTTTATGAAAACAGGAAAAATTTTTGATCATTTAATTTTTGAGCTGACAAAATTAGACATGTTAATAGTAATGCATGCTGATTTTAAAATTGCTTTTAAAAAAACAGTAAAATGACACTGATGAAAAAAGCTTTTGTTATGTCATTTTGAGAGATCAATGCCAAAAATAGGAAGGGCACATTTTGTAGTTACATTTCAGATATTACAAGGCACTGAGTAATGACTTGGTGTAAGACTTGCCACAGCCAAATGGCAGCATTCTCATGTTTTTCACAGTTAAGTGAGAGATTTATCATGTTCTGATGTTCATTGAAAACTCTTCATTTGGAGTTTTTTGTTTATGGATTATATTCAGCTGTTGATCAACTACAGACTTAGATTTTTGTTATTGTTGTTGAATGAAAAAAAACTGGTCATAAAATTCCTAACAGTAAGCATTTTGTGTCTCAGATTTCAACTCATTTTATTTTGCTCTTTACTTATCATTTGTCGAAATTCTTTTCAAAATTTATCAGCCAATACAAGTGGTATGTCTAGACTAGGAGGTTTTAGGACTTACTGATGTTAATTGGTGTGTGTTATAGGTGTTTAGGCTCTACAAAACTGAGCCAAAAGAGAACCTTTTATATATTTTGAAAAGCAGTGACTTGTACATATCCTATGTAGTTACAGGTTACTTTTTCAAAAGACAAACTTTGTAGTTAGCTATAGAAAAACAAAAGGCAAAAACTAATGCCCTACAAGCACAGATTCTGAACTCTTAAAGGTAGATTATGCTATCCGTTAAGTTCAGAGCTTACTGTAGTCCATGCACAAAAGGCTTATTTACTTGGTTTTAAAAGCTGATTTTTCTTTATTTATTTTATAAATAGGCTCAATTTAGGGAATCAGAATGTTCCCATTCCCATGTTATGTGCCCATTGTACTTAGGAGTAAGGAAACAGGAAGGTGGATTAAAGCACTACAGAGCTACTCTATTTTTTTCTCCTCTTGATACAATTCATCTGTATCTTAAAAATACAATGATTCTGTTTTATATGTTGGCTTACAAAAATATTGGTATAGCTTAGCTTACACAAAAAATGACAGCCCAAAATGTATGACTCATGAAATAATAATGCTTAATGATAAGGTTCCACTACTGATTAACCCTGCTGCTGTTAGGATATTTTTGTAAAATGTTAGCTTTGAAAATTCTTTTTCCATCTTTCACAGTTTAATCACTAGCCATTGGGTGAATAAAGAAAATGGAAGCACTTACTTTGTTGTAATTGATTATCATTTTGCAATATTATAATATCTCCTTCAGAATTATTTATGTTTAGTTGCTTTCACTTATATCAGTCACTAAATTTTGAAAATTTTCCTATGGTGAGCTGCATACAGAGCTAAAAGCTTTATAAACGTATGCAGGAGTACCCAATCACTGTGTATGTGTGATTGGGTACTTTAGGTTGGGTATTTTAGGTTGTAAGCTATTTAGGGCAAGGTGATGTTTGTTTGTTTGTTCATTTGTTTGAATACACTGTCTGTATCTTACAAAAACCAACCAAACAAACAAAAAAATTATTGGGCATGTATAAGAGATTTAGACAAATACCTTAAGCTTAAAAACAAAGGTAAAAAGATATATAGTAGTGATACATATATCTCAATATGACATGTTGCATAACAAAATCTCAAAAAAGGGGAGATTTAATTGACCAGTTTCTTTGCTAATTCTCAAAGACATTATACTATTTTGCATTTGGGTTCAGTAAGTTCTGAAGATACTTTAAAAAGATAACAGAAAAATACTTATGTGAGAAAAAATATCAACTGATCTGAACTGATCTGAAATTGATTTATTTCTAACTGAATGACAAACAAAAGTAGGTCTATAACAAAGATTCTAGATAACTGAAGAAGCAATGAGAAATGAAATACTCTGATCATTTTCAGTAAAGCATTCGATATGATGTATATCATATACATCATATGTATATGATGTATAGAGAGAAATCATGAAATGAATAAAGAACTGGCTGAAAAGGAGGTGTAACAGGTTCAATGGAACAGGAAAATATCACTTTGAGAAGGAGTTATTAGCGAAGTTTCTCCAGTGACCAGTAAATAAATAAACAATACATTAAACAGAAAATTACAGAGAGATGTTGGGTTGCTATAGTAGAGGGATTGAAAAACACTGAAGCCTGATGTGGTAAAAATGAGTTGAAAGGTTACAAGGTACAAGACCTTATACTTGTTTAATAGTAAGAAATTATATTTCCAGCTGAGAATTCATCTGTTAGAAACAGTAGAATAGGAGAAAGTTTTGTGGACCAGTCAATCACAGGATGACTATGAGGAACCAGATGACATCAATGTGAAAATGGTAAATGCATTCTACAGATGTATATAAATACTTGTAATACCTTTTAGCGAATTCCTCTAGCAAAACTAGTGTTCTCTCTCTTTTTTTTTTTTTTTTTTTTTTTTTTTTTATGATGAAGATGATTTTCCAGACTGTTGCAATGTGTGGCAAGGCTATTAATACTGTTATATAAAAGGTAGTTAAAAAATAAAAAAGTCAACAAAATAGTACAGTAATGGCTCTATTTTGATTTCAGAATACTGTCTTCACTAAGGCAGCAAATGCTAAGTTTTGCATTTGTTAAATGTTCCCTTTTCTACAGTTGCATTCAAATTGAAAAAGATCATTTCTATAATAGGCACTGGCCTTCTGTATACAGGCATCCATAGTAATACTAGAGTTAACTGGAAAAAAGACTTTGAAGTTTTGTAGAATTTATCATGTGAAGGTTAGCATTTTTCATAGTGTGGCTTATAGCATAAGCTAGTTTTATGATAATTATTTAATGACTATGCTAAAATAAGTATTGGCTTTGGAAAACACAGATGATTACTCCTTTGTAAATTGACTATCATAATATTAACATACCTTTTGAGATTTTTGTACACTGAATTTCTGTCAGAAGTTTTGAATCATTCAGTATTCATGTTGGGTATGTTTCAAGAAGTCTGAGTGATAATCTCTGAAGAACCATCTCCTATAACATAGGAGCTGAAGTGTTTCCGGTGAATGCAGTAATTTTTAAAAACTACAGTAAATATTACTATATTCAACCTAATTTGTACGTTCCTTTTTTACGTGGATTGACAAACGGCATCAGATAATGCATACAGTTACAAAGAAAAAAATGAGTCAGTCCCATTTATGTATGTCTGTATCTATTTTGTATTTAAATGGCAGTGTCACTAGAGTTTTTGAGTCATAAAATGTTATTTCTGGAGAAGAAAAAATAAGGTCTTTTTTGTCTAAATTGAATATTAATGTTTTTAATCACACAAAAATTGATCATTGAGCTCAATTATAACAACAAAACTTTCTTTCCTGAAGCTATTGAAATAGTTCTCTGATGCATGAAAAAAAGCATTAAATTATATTGTCTTTTTAATTGTGTTAATTAGAAAATATTGCTTTTATGGCTAAACAGAACTAATAATAGATCTTAGCTTGCTTATAGGCTGCTGCTTTGCTGTAATGGAAAGATTAATGTCTTTTTTATATGAAAGTAATTTTCTAATTAAAAGAGAGTAAGTACGTGATGCCTTTTGTAGTGTATTTAAAAAATACACAAAGGTTGATTTTATTTATTTATTTATTTATTTATTTATTTATTTATTTTGTGCTTTAGCGTGAAGTAAAAATGTTCCTGTGTGGATATCTTCAGCTCCTATATAGGCCTCACATGTTGGACCAAATACATTGGTCATACACACATCACACACACACACACTCCTTACAAATGTAAAACTTTATCATGTTGTATGTAATCAGGTACATCACGAATGAAAGGACGACACCTAGCTCTTTAGCATCACATCTAGGCAATTACACAAGAAGGAAGATAATACAGCATCATCAAACTAATATTTATCACTCTTTCTCTCTTTTTTCTCTAAGTGTCCAAGTGAGTTGTGGAACATAAAAGTAAAGGATCCTTATATTAATATCAGACCAGTGTACTGTACTGGTTACTGGAGAAATTTTCAAGGCCTGGATCACATATGATTGAATTTTTAAAAGGTCATTTAAAAAGTTGAGTAGTTATCAGCTTTTGGTTAACCAGAAAAATGAGATATTTTTTTCTTTCTTGGATAGAAATGAGCATGGGTGTTCACATAATTTCTTTTTTTCTTCTTATTTTTTCTGTTATTTTGTTTACAGTTTTTGTGATGGAGGAAAGGTAGTTACCAGGGCCATGCATTATCTTTTTTGCAATATGAAATACCAGAGGCGGTATGGTATGGCGGTAAATGGTGGAAGATTTACTTTCGATACAGTGTAAAGTTGAAAGAATTGAGAGTAGTTCTCTACTGATAGTAGTTTACTTACTTGCTTTTTCATCAAATAGATTTATTCTAAAATTGTATGGCAAAGACTTCCTTAAAATTATTCTCTTTTAAAGACTGAGTGCTCTGTTTTTAACAAAATATTTATTTGTACTGAATTTTATTTAATTGAGACCTTTTTATTATTATTTATTTTTTTACATACAAAATCTATTTTGTATTTAAATGACACTTTTTTTTTTTTTTTTTTTTTTTTCCCCAGGTTTTTCTAATACCATACAGTAAATTGTCTTCATTCCCACAAGAATGTGGGAATTAATTTTCTGCACTGGTGTTAATTTTAGAAATGCTGGTTACTTACCAAGAGCAAATATTTCACCATGATTCAAAGAATATATATAAATAAAAAATAATTCTTGGTCTTCAGATTTCTGATATGGATTGAATTTTCTCTTACACATGTAGAACATGATTGTTTGCATGTATATTTTATGGTTTTGCTTCTAAATGTCTTAGTAATTTGTCTATTTTATGAAAAACAAATAAACCACGACACACAACCTGTGACACACTTTTAAAAGTGAGTCCTTTAAATATTAATTTACATATATTTTACATTAGGGTATTTTAGGTAATACTAAATAAATAAACCAAACCTTGTGAAATAGCTTATTGGCACTAGCAATTTCTACTGTGTGTTGCACAGGAAATGCAAAAAGTAGTGAATATTTGTGGATCTAGATGACTTCAGAGGAAGTTTAGTTCACATTTAGTTCACATTTGCCTGCAACCATCACTCAGTGTTGTGCTCTTCTGCTTGGTGCTCTATTCCATCCTGGTTGTTGCTGCTGCCACTTGGCAGACACAGCAGTTTCAAATTGATGCTGTAAAGTACACTGTTTGTTGTTGTTGTTGTTGTTTTTACTTCCTCTGTTTAGGAAAGATGTATTCAAGTATACAAATATTTATTATTCTGGCTCAGTATTTCTCCACATATTGTAAAAGAAATCATTTTTGACTGGAGAAGTGTAGAAATTATTTTAACGCTGTGTTTTAAAAATGATATAAACTAATCTGTTTGAACTATGACTAATGCATAGTCTGCTGAGACTGAAACGGAAGAAATTACTAACACCACTTTAATCAGGAAATTGTTTTCACTGATATCAAGGAACCCTTCCCCATCCCCCCCCCCTCCCATTTTCATCTCAGTCTTGCATATTTCTTACACTGAATTCCATAATATTCTTTTCTGAAAATGAATGACTCTTACAGCAGTATTGCCATGTTAGTCAAATGAAGATGATAGCTACTATGCTTCATTGGCCTTACTGTTAAATAATTTCTGTTGTCTAATTTTAGTTAGTCTTACCTCTGAAATTCATTTTCATGTTAAATGTTTCTCTTTTTATATGGTGATGCTTGTCAGTCAATTTAATTGAAATGCCATGCTGACCTTTATTTGAAATATTCTGAACTTCCTGTGGTTGTCGGAAGTTCTTTTTACTTTGATTCCAATTAAAATCCTTAAGTTACCAGTGTACAAAAGCTGCATACTAATTAACCTTATGAAACTGCAAGCAAATTGACCTTGAAAACAATGTGTTTTGCAGAGGTAGTTCAGCTGAGTCTGCCAGAAGATCAAAAACTAAGCACCACTGCAGCAACGGTAGGACAAAGTGCTGTCTTAAGTTGTGCCATCCAGGGAACTCTGAGACCTCCTATCATCTGGAAGAGGAACAACGTCATTCTGAATAATTTGGATTTGGAAGATATCAATGTAAGTAAGGGAGAGCTCTCTTTAACAGCTTGCTATCAAATATTTTCATGAAGAATTGAGAAGTGATCAATAAGCGAACAATTGGCAGGTGGGTTGGGTTCACATCAGTAAATGGGCTTAAATCAGACCAGTCACTAGTGGGGTTCCCAAAGGTTCCATTTTGGGGCCAGTACTCTTCAATATTTTCATAAATTACTTGGATGCAGAACTTGAAGGTATGGTAAGTAAATTTGCAGATGACACTAAATTGGGAAGAGCTGTTGACTCCATCGAGGGTAGAAAGCCTTTGCAGAGAGATCTTGACAAGTTAGAGAGCTGAAAAATCACTAACTATGTGAAGTATAACAAGAGCGAGTGCCCCATTCTGCACCTGGGAAGGGGCAACCCTGGGTACACATATAGACTGGGGGGTTTGACATCACATTGCAGATGAGTCAACAGTGTGTCCTGGCAGCCAGGAGGGCCAGCTGCACCCTGGGGTGCGTCAAGAACGGCATTGCTAGCTGGTCAAGGTAAGAAATTGTTCTGCTCTGGGCTGGTGTGGCCTCACCTCAAGTACTGTGTGCAGTTGTGGGTGCCTAAGGATGTAAAATTATTAGTGAGCATCTAAGAGGGCTAAGAAGACGGTGAAGGGTCTGGAGGGGAAGACGTATGAGGAGCGGTAGAGGTCCCTTGGTTTGTTCAGCCCAGAGCCAAGCAGGCTGAGGGGAGGCCTCATGGCGGCCTGCAGCTCCCTCACGAGGGGAGCGGAGGGGCAGGCGCTGAGCTCTGCTCTCTGGCGACAGCGACAGGACCCGAGGGAACGGCATGGAGCTGGGACAGGGGAGGGTCAGGCTGGGGGTTAGGGAAAGGTTCTGCACCCAGAGGGTGGTTGAACAGGCTCCCCAGGGCAGCAGTCCAGGCCCCAAGCCTGCTAGAGTTCAGGAAGCATTTGCACAGAGCTCTCAGACACATGGTCTGATTTTTGGGTGGTCCTGTGGGGAGCCAGGAGTTGGCGATCCTTGTGGGTTCTTTTCAAGTTAGGATATTCAGTGATCCTAAGTGATAAGGGGGTGTCGAGAGGCAGAAGGCCTTTTCTCCATTAACACCAGCGACAGGACCCGCGGGAACGGGGTTAAGCTGAGGCAGGGGAAGTTTAGGCTTGACATCAGGAGGGGGTTCTTCACTGAGAGAGTGGTTGCACACTGGAACAGACTCCCCAGGGAAGTGGTCACTGCACCGAGCCTGACTGAGTTTAAGAAGCGATTGGACTGTGCACTTAGTCACATGGTCTGAACTTCTGGGTAGACCTGTGCGGTGTCAAGAGTTGGACTTGATGATCCTTAAGGGTCCCTTCCAACTCAGGATATTCTATGATTCTATGATTCTATGATATTTAACAAGTTCCTTACCAATGTGTATAGTCATGTGACTGTAGATAAAGAAAACAAAAGAAATGGAAATAAAATGCTTGCCAAACTGTTTTTATTTTACTTTGTATTCAAACCCTTGGTGTTAAGTAAAGGGAAAATGTTTCACAGACCAATCATTTAAAGGAATAAGTGTAGCAATAGAATCGTATGGAGACAATTGCAGCCCAAAATGCAGACAGTATTATGCACTAAGCATTATGCAGCCTTCAAACATCTAAGAGAAAAAAAGAATCTATAAAATTAACATTTTAAGAAATGCATACTTATTTAACACAAACAGATCATTATAATAACTTTATATTTTGATAATTGAATAAAAATGTATTTTTACCATAATATAGCTCTTACTACAAAATTGGTTGTTTCGATCATTCCTCCAAGTATTCAGCAAAGGTACTTCTCAAGGAATCGTTAGTGAATGTCAGTAACTTAGCAATCTTTTATTAGCAAGGCAAATATCTGCCCCTTACCTTTGCCATGACCTCTAAATATGGAGAAAAATACAAAATGAGACAAAAATATTTTTTTCTGACAGAACTCTCAAAACAATCATTCATCTGCATTTTGTTTGCCTGTAGGTATGTTTAATTTCCTTGCACCGTTTTACAATACCAAAATTATACATGTGGACAACCATAGGTTTGTACTTGCTCTGGCTCAACTATGTCTGAGATTGCTGCAACTCCTACATGTGTGGAGTAACACCACAATTGAATACTTGTTTTATTTATTTATGAATGCTTTTATTTGTTTCTGAACTTGCACATCACCTTTCTTTTGTTTTTCTTGCTGTTTACAAGCAATCAGATTTGTTTGTAAGTTGAAATTCCTAACAATGGTTTCAAAGGTCACTTTGCTTGAATGGGAGCTTTAAGTCATTTGAGAGGCTTAGGATAAAACCAGCATGCTGTGAAAAATTCTCAGTTTATATTCTTGTTGCTTTTGTTAATTAGGTATTAATAAAATGATTGGCATTCAAAAGTGTCCTACCCATGGTCACAAGCTTCTTTCTGTGCTATTTGTTAGCTTTCTGTGAATATTCATGATGGTCATAAGTAATGATTTGCAGTTCTTACTAATCACATCCAAGTATAATATATGGCATGAGCTGTAGAAATAGAAAGAGGAGCACACATCTGGACGTGTAGAAAAAAAAAAGGAAAATGATGAATGGTGATAATGAAGCTAACAAATCAGTTTCAAACTGAAAGGTTCACTTGACAGTATTTGCTAAACGAAAAGAGCAAGTGGTTTTCCAAGCTTGATACAAACATTTTGAATATGAAGATTCAAAAACCAGAAGCTTTCTGCAGTGGGTGCACCAGTTGCAAAAAAACAACATGCTGTGTCTTTGTAACCGTTACACCCCCAACCTCCTGTGCTACTTGGAATGGGTAAAGGGTTTGGAAATAAAGTTGGAAAAGGGGAGAGGAAAGCTGTTGTTCTAATAATGTTCATCTTTGTGTTTCCCACAGCCCCAAAATTATTATTTTAATTAGCAATAAATTAAGCTAAATTTTCCCAGGTTGAGTCTGTTTTAGCCCACAGTGGTAATACCATAAACAGTCTTAATCCACATGCTCTTTCATTCTTCCTATTTTCACCACCCCTGAGAGGGGGAGTGAGTGAGTGAGCAGTCAGGTGGGAGCTTGGCTGTTAGGGCCAGCCCATTGTGTTTCTTCAGTGCTTATAACAGCTGGAACACACTCCAGTATGGAATTTTTGAAGACTCACAGCATGCCTAGTTTGAAGTCAGTTTGCACTGGTGATCAGAAATCCAAAGCTAAGGGAGAACATTAAAATTACTAGAATTAAATAGAATAGATTTATATAGATTTAATAGATTTATATAGATTTATATAGATTTAATAAATTTAAATAGAATTAAATAGATTTATGTACTTTTAATAGGCAGACCATGTGACAGTATACTGGATTAACAATCTATTAACATAAAAAGCAAACAAACAGGTTAAGCAACGAGATAATTCAGAAAAGGTCTACAGAGTGTCTCCTGAGAGAGTTTTGCAGGGTGGAAGATGGTGTGGAAGCAAAAACAGTTGAGGTATTACTCAGCTCTGGAAAGAAACTACATATGCATATCTGCACAGAGTGGAATTATTTAAGAGCTCTCTCTGTGTTGGGATGATCTCTGTGTTTGCATTTTGTGTATGGGTATAGTAAGAATGGTACAGAGAGTAAATGCTTCCAGTAACAGCAGAATAATTTTAAAGGTGAATGTATTCATCATTTATTTTTTAGCTTAATGAAGTCATAGAGAAATTAAAATACAGGGGAATGCTTTTTAGCAAAAATATAGCTTAGTTCTTGGTATTAACAGTTTAGTTACAAATCAAAGGGAATGACAGATCCCTTGTACATATCCATGGGGTGAAGCACTAAAAAGATGTAGCACTCAAAGGTTCTAGTTATATACAGATGATATTCATCTAATGTGTAGATAAAGCAACAAACATTGGGAGAGTTAATGGAGCCTGGAAACAAAACAAAACAACAAAACAAAAGCACCATTGGGCATAAAAGCATTGAGTTTAACTGCTTCCTAGAGTCTCTTTTCTTCAAAATCTATTTTGTGTTCCACTGTTTGCACTGATTCTATCCTCTTATATTTATTTCTAGATCTCCTCTCATTTCTTTGTGGGTTTATTTATTTATTTAGTTTTTGTTTTGTTTTCATATTTATTTGGTCATTCCTCTCTGAACTTGGTCAGATACTGTCTGTTTAATTCTTACAATTTCACATTTGCTTCAAGGTTGTTATGTAGTCATCATTTAGTATCTACTCAAGCAATGTAATAAAAATAATACCTTTGGGAGAAAAAAAAAATAATTGGACAGAAAAGAGTTGTCTTTTATATTTCACTGTGGAAAATGAATTTATTACCTAAATACTAATTTCAAAGGCGTAAATGTAGAGGGAACATAGTGTGTTCTAGTTTATGTTGCATTTTAACCACTAAAGAATGTGTTGTACTTATTCAGGCAATTTTAAACATTCAAAAGCCCTAAGCCCTTGTATAATTTTGGATGTCCCCAGAGGTAAAACATTCTATGCTTTACTGTGACTCTATTATATGCTAAAATGTTCATCTAACTCTGAGAATTCTTAATTTACTTGGTTATACAAGAACCGCATATGTGCATTTGAACATTAATAATCTTATGTGAATATTAGTATAGTTTCTGAAAAATAGTAACAAGCATTGACCTGGGAAGACAGATAAAATACTTCTTGTACAGCAAAATTTGTCATAGATCGTTGTAACTGGAAGTAAGCACATATGGAACTATCAGAATAAGCAGCAGTGACAATGTGATTTTGTAAATCATGGCAAATGATAATACTTAAGGTGCAAGAATTAAGTTTTTGCACTGTGCAGTTTGGAATATGGCTTAAACTATCAGCTTTGGGGAGTGATATACTCAGAACAATAAAAAGTCGTAGTGTTTTGTCAAATGGGGAAACGCAGCAATAAGCAAGAGAGTCTAAGTCAAAACTCAAATTGTGACTATTGAATTTCTATTTTGTTGAAAGATAATCTACTTTCCTACTGAAGGAATACAGGATCCGTGTGTAAGCCTGTCAACTAGGAAAGTGATCACGAGCAAGCCTTAATTTGAACTGTGTTACATACTCTGAGACAATTAAAAAAAAAAAAAAAAAAAAAGTAAGAAATACTGTTTGACTTTCAAGGGTTGATAATGAAAATTGTATTAAATCAGTCAGCAATGCAATAACTTAGAGAATTCTATCTGACCACAAGTGTGTGGTTAGATTTTAATGATGCTACTGATAATATCCAGTAGGTAATTTTAGGAGTCCTCAGTGCTCCTCAACTCCTATTATGGTACATATGGTTACTATTTGTGGTTGTAATGTGTTTTGCTACTGATCTTTGTTATTTAAACTGATAGGAGTCAGGGATAACCAGCATCTATCTGAATGAAGCCACGAAAAATTATGAGTCTCTGCAAATTTTACTTAATTTAAATGGTAATTTATTTGTGCTATGACTCAGTACAAAAATTATATAGCAGGGCATTTTGCTGATATTTTAGTAGGCATCTAGAAGGGCTTCTTTCCTGCTGTGATCCTGAATCTTAAATCTCTGAAGTCTTTTCACTCTTTGAGTATATTCCAGCAAGCCTGTTATTCATTATAGAAAAAGTTCTCACTTAGAGAAAATAAAAAAATATCAGAATCTTTCCTAAATATAATGTGCATTACATTTTTCTCATGGAAGTTGACTTGCTTTTAAAACACTTTTTATGTCTCATTTTACTTTGTTCTCTTTTGACCTTTTCCTTTAGATTTCCTTTTAGCTGCTTCCCTATACCTGTCAGGAATAGCACTTATAAAATGTCTGCCCTTTGTTCTTACGTTTATACAAGATCAATTTAGATGACTTGCCCATATGGAAAGTTTAACATCTACTAACGTACTTAAATTAGTAACTTTTTAAAGGAGTGTAGGTTAACTTCTGCTTTTTTGATGAAAAATAATGATCTCTTTCTTTAGGCTACCTTCATTGAAAATCTGCAATATTTCTATTTGATACATAAATCTGGGGGTTTTGAAGCTACATATGGATTGTCTTTCTCTCATTTGTTCATCTCATTAAAACAAATTACAACTTTAGCTTTTTTGGTATCATATTCATCTGCATCCTCTTATTGATTGTTTTTAACCAAAACGTAATGTAATTGACAGTAAAACCTGATGTTCTCTGAAATAGCACATTCCCTTCCATTCTAGAGAGGTCTGCTCAGCAACTGATGACAAAAATATTTTCAGACTGTCAAAAATATTAAACAGTTCCTATAAACAGTTCCTAGAAGGACTCCTGATATCTGCTTTTTTTTTCTTTTTTTTTTCTCCTTGCTGCAGCAAGCCCTGCGTGGTATGGTTCATTCTCCAAGAGGTTTTCGTAGCCCAGAATCTTTGCCATTGCTCCTCTGATTTTACAGTCTTCTCTGTGACTCCTTCACTCCTGCCTAAGAGAGAGTACAGGGATCCTGTGAACTGAGAGGAATGTCAGAGCCTCCTTCCTTTTAGCCTTCCCTTCAGAGATGATGCTCCTAATATCTTCATTTTTGGAAGAGGTAGCACAGTCCAACAATGAGCAAATTAAACAGGTGCCATCAGTCATAGTACAGTAGTTTAAAAGCTACCAGCGTTTTTCAATACATTAACTTTTTCTAATTTGCTTAGTGAATAATAGTAGTCAAATTACTGTAAAGAAATTACAGCATCTTATATTTTATGTGGTGCAGCAGTATTCTGTGTGTTACCACTAAGATATATAAAATTCAATTTAATAACCTAGCTACAGGTTTCTCTTTCTGGTGTCATTATTTTCATGACACCAGTCCAACCCATCTATTACATCCCTCTCATACCTTTTTTACTGATTTTTTTAATGAAGTGGTTGGATTTGATTAACAATGACTCATCAAATTCAGCACATTTCTATTTTTGTCAGTATTGAATTGTCCTTTTTTTATGCAGACTTTCTTCATCTGAAATAAGATGTATTATTACATTTTCTCTTACATTTAATGTCAAATACCAATTTTGTTTGCTTTACTTGATTTTAAAAGTTAAGTGAAAATATTGTCAAAGATGCTGATCAGATTTATGAAATCTCTATTTTTTTAAATTTATTTATAAATATGCCAAAAATATGTAGCTTTGACCACCAGTCTAATCATTTCATTCAGTTCCCTTCTATCTTTCATTTTTCTGGTTCTCTTTTTTTCTGTTTTCTGTTTTGGAATCTGATTTTGAGTCACAATTAACTCTTCAGTAGGGGGATAAATCACACCAAAAGGAAACATTGGTTGTGTGTAACATTTGACATTTTTTTCTTTGAATATTGAAGCTATTTAAATATTTATGTTATCTCATTATTGGCATGCTGAACGCCCCTTTATAATGTGCATCATGTTTTCATTACACCATAAAGATATATTTAAACCAGGTACCCGTATTGATCTATAATCTTCTAGGTTAATGAAGGTGAAAGATTACAGCGAGGTTTCATTCATAGGTACTGATTCCTGTTAAAATAATCTGGACCAGCAAGTTCTGTTGCTCTAGCTTCATTAAAGTTATAATGCTGCAGAATTTTATGATGAGGTTTTCCATATACATCTTTTTATGGCGGGAGCTATTTTAACTTTGAGACAGATGATGATTCTCTCTTTATGAAGAAGCATTAAGATTTCTCATGGGCTTTCTCTTCTCTTCTGCTAGATCAGACTGCTTCATTTTATCTTCATTAGAAATGAAAGTGTTGATTTCCAAGATGAACAGAATCAGGATCTGTGGACCATAATCATTCCTTGTTCTGTCAGCAGTGTAACTGAGATCATGATCTAGTCCTTTTTTTCCCATTAGAGGGTGGGGCAGAGTCATTTCATCTTGCAGCTCTGATCCCCAGTATTGTCTTCTGGTAGTTGTAATTCTACATTTTAGAACTGTTTAGACTATTTGTATCCAAAATAGATGAGCCTGTTAGTATTTCCCTGTTTGTTGCTCAGAAGTTAAAAATGAAAGGCCTTGTGATACTGAAAGGTGTTAACATAACTTGTATGTCCATTCCCCTTTGCCCTGAAGGAAACCTTGAAAATAACCCCAGGCAGGTGGGAGGCATCACTACACATTTTTGACAGCTACAGACAGAAGCTGTTAACAAAACAAAAGGAATATTGTGCATTTTTAAGATTGATTGAATTATTACTGTATGCTTAGCTTATTCTGATGTATACTAAATTCATTGCCACAATATTTTCTGTGTTAATCTTCTGCCTACTATGTCATTGAAGATAAAACTCCAATAAACACAAAAAAATCAAACACAGGTAGATACATGCATTGTAATTAGCTCTAAGCATTGTAGAAATGAAGGTTCAAAATTAGGTAGTTTTGTGATGTCAGCTGCGCTATTCCTAAAATGTGGTAAAAAAGAGATGAATTATAGTGCCAGAAAGTTGATAACATATGACTGAGAAAGCAGAACTCCCAGTGATTCTGTGCTTCTCCAGTGACCCATAGGAGTACATGCACTGTGTGTTAAAGCTTTGGCAGCCACTGAAGGCTACAGACCTTGTATTCCTCTGTTTACCCTGGGAGAAATCTTCCCCAGCATTCACACTTCGCCTAATAAGCCAACTGCCAACTCAGTGAGTTTGCAACACACTTGAGAAACCCATTTCAATTTTTCAGCTTGTGCACTTAGCAAGCAAAATAGCCAAATAGCCATTTCTGAATGTCTTATTTGTCCATGCTTGCTAATTTTGTTTGTGATATAGCTGTTATAGTACAGAACTTTGTTGTACGATTTTTAATCATGCAAAAATAATGAGCATTGTACAAGTATGGAAGCAGCAGAAAGATTTTGGAAAGACTAGCCATATAATACCTATCTTTGGCATAATTTATGCCAAAGTCTAAGCATGCAGTGATGTTTCATGAACGTTTTTGAAGTCACTGTTTCCCCATTAGTCTCACTTTCTGGTCAAAATAAAAATAAAAAAGTTAAAAGAAAAAAATATCCCTCTAGAAATTTCTAAAAGTTATATAATGAAAACAAATAATTTTCTTAATTTCCATAATTATTTTTGTATTTTACAGTAGAGATATGTCTGCCCTACCTGTTCTATTTTTTTCTATTGTCAATAGAAATTAGCAGATAATGTAGAAACATGGAAATATTTTAAGGAAAGTAAAGAGTTAGAGATTTAATTTATATTGATAATGTTTTCCTTCAAGGTAACAATCTTTTGAATGCATCTTGATTTTATACCATATTAATTTGAATATTCTTTATTATTCTCCTATTACTTTTTTCAGAGACACCAGAACTACTATCACACCCACCTTTATTTTCACTCTTGCCCGTCTTCCCTGTATTTTAAAATTATCACAAAGTTATTTGATCTATTGTTACCAGCTGACTTGAGAAGTTTTGTATCTTACCTTTTTTACACAGCCATAGCATCTTTCTCCCTCAACCCTTTCTCTTTAAGAAAAGGGAGACCTCAACCCTTTCCCTTAAGGCCAATTTAAAAATTGGCCTCTTTCCTCTGTTCTTCATATACATGTGTATACCTATATGTAGGCTATGCCTGCACTTCATGTTGCTGAAACTGGCAAATTCACCTTGTGCTATAAACTTCTGGTAAGCACATGAAAAACTGCCGTTTGCTATTTAGGTACAGTTATAAGCATGCTCATTTGTTCCTGTGGCATATATTTTCTGTTATTTTTTACAAGCTATATATTTATGTTTCTACCTTGTCCATCTCATTTTGCAGTACTTTTGCTATTATACTAGACTTGATGCTTTTGATAGATTTGATAAGAGTTGTGTGAAAGAGCCATAAAGGATATAAAAAGGATATCAAGCTTTTCAGGTTATTATCTCAGGAAAAAAAAAAATCTTGAAAGATTAGACAGAAACGTGGACTGGGCTACAGCTAGCAGGTAAGGTCAGCCTTTCTTACAAGCGTAAGAAGGTTGCTTTGTTAATAATGACCTCCTGTGGCTCACAGCTCTGACTTTCAAATCATTGCTATAGTACATTAAATAGGAGGGCCACATCACCAGTAACAAAAGTGCTTTGATATCTAAGAGTCTGTTTAACTGAAGAGAGAGGTATGAATGCTTGAACACCAAAAAAAGAAACATCTTTGCTTGTCCCTCCCAAGCATTCCAGAAAGGAGAAAGGAGGACAGGCAGGATGTAATTACCTATTGGGAATTTGGCTCAACTGGCACCTGCAATATTTATTACAAAAAAAAAAAAAAAATCACCTGGAAGTGTTTGATCACTATACCAAGTCATTGATTCAGTACTGAATTAAAAAGAAAATTGCCTCCCACTTATAAAATCACCAGTACTGCTACTTGCAGAAGTGACATGAAGCAAATGACTTATCCAGATCAAGCCTGCTTAATCTGTGAGCTTTGACAGGATTGCAACGGAAGATGGTATGTCTGCCTCACTTTTCAAGTGATGGCATTTAACATTTCTATGAATTAAACTGCTCAGTGATCTATATACCCATAATCCTAGTACCACATATCCATTAATTTCTAAATTTTATTGATGATCTACTCTAGCATACACCAATTTCTCTTTCATCACCCAAAGTTCTGTACCATATGTAAATGTTATCACATTCTTGTGTCGTCTTCCTTTCCTTGTCATTTTTATGCCATATTTATATAGCTATCTTCATAATCTAGAGCTCTTTTTTCAAAAGCTTGCATTCAGAAGTTTTTTCTAATTGGATAGAAGTAACCTTTGTGTACATGACTAAAGTGTTTTCATTATTCTGTTGGAGGACAGGTAAACTAGAAGTTTTACTAAATTTACTCTGAATTTTGACAATGTCTATCTGTTGGTAGTTTTAGAGGAACCTATAGTTTTGCTTGATTTTACATTTCAATTTCTAGTTCACATCTATATAGCTAAAATGCTGAATTTTTGCTGGGGGCGAGGGGGGTGGGGGAGGATGAATTTTTCTTACACTGTAGTGTAGGAAAACTAGTTTTGGTGTTTACTGTGAAAGTCTTGAGGTCGTTACCAATTATACTGAAAAGACTTTTCTTTCAGATGTAAATAAATTCATCTTGCCTAGTAAAGTTTTCTTCTGATAAAAGATTAGACTGAGTATAGAGCATGGTATTAGTGGTTTGTGCAAAGGCTATGTCTGTGATGTTGCTTGTAGATAACTAATATAGGTATTAAAATTGTTGCAGGTTTCAGTGTTTTTTTTTAGTGTAATTCAACCTTTGCATGCACTCTAGCTCATACTAAGTGCTTAGTTCAGATTGACTGGAATTTGCTGTTTGCTTAAAGGCTCTGTGCAAGATTATTATTTTTTTTTTTTTGGTGAGTTTAGTGTCTGTCATGCTGGGCTAGACTCTTTTTCAATGAAGCTGCTCTGCTAACATGCAAGCTTTCATTATTTTGATTTTGTACGTGAGCAAAGAACTCCAGTGGACAGATTCATTCCCTTCGTTGTGTGTATTTAGGTATGTGCTTATAAAAATCTTTTGTATAGGAAGTAAATTCAAAATCTTTCTTCTGTGTACTAGTTTCTTATATAGCATACTTGATAATGAACTGACACAAATAGCCTTTTATTAATAATCCAAGGAATGTGTGTGATTGGTCTTATTTTCTCTCTACTGTTGTCTGGAGATCATGCATTACTGCTGAATTAAAAAAAAAATGAGTGTTCAACTTAAATAAACTGTTCAAGTTACAGTATGTGTTTTTTCCTTTGTACACTAAAAATAATCTAAAGTAAGTCATTCAGATTTTGAAAATCAGATTAGAAGGTACTATGTGTACTTTTTTCTTTTCCTACCCTCTGTATCTCTTCTTCAAGTAACACATAGAGACAGGTAGAGAATCTCCTGCTATCCTTTTTAAAGTAGTTTTCTCTGCAAGATATTTGAAAGTTTTGTGTGTTTGATAAGGTGGTTTTTTTATCTGTTGGTTTTTTAATCACATGTACAGAGGGTAGTTTGTAATAAAAGAAAATTTCTACCACAGAGCTTTTGCAGACTGCGTAAAGCTTAAAAAAAAAAAAAAAAAAAAAAAAAAAAAAAAAAAAAAAAAAAAAAA
>CM021734.1:31580997-31597688 GCA_011075105.1 Heteronetta atricapilla | reverse complement strand
AAAAAAAAAAAAAAAAAAAAAAAAAAAAAAAAAAAAAAAAAAAAAAACTATGACCATCTCTCTCACTTGATCCTGGATAGTTAGTGCATACATGGGAAGGACTGCATCAAAACTGTATGAAAATTTTGGCATTGTGAAATCTTACTGGATTATTTTTGTATTGTTTGTAGATTCTCTTGAGGTTGAAAAAAATAATTAAAAAAAAATCCTGAGGAATTTACTTCTAATGAATAAAATGTGAGCTCCATTACTGAGGCTTATAAACTAAGAAATTAAAATAAAATGTAGTTGAACAGTGTAATCATGAAGAGCTGATATTTTCAGAATCAAGAAAATTTAGGAAGTATTCAGTGTTTTATTTATACTCTTATTTTTCTGCAAAAGTGTTTAGAAAGATGGTGTACAAATGAGATACCCTTGCTAAGCTCATTCCACAAATCTGACCCTAAATGGAGTCATCTTAATGTGCAAATTGTGTCAGTACTTCTGCTGAATTAGGACCTCATAGCAACTACATATAGCTTTGGAATGTGATTTGATAAAAGTATACTGCACAGTGCAAAGTTAGTTTCTTTTTGCAGGTCTAGCTTAAGTTTAATAAATACATCTACAGTTAAAGCTGATCTAAAAAAAAATAGTATGATTTTCAGAAATTATAATAAGCTGTGATAATTGGGTAATTAATGTCACTGGTTATGAAGTTAAATTGAGAAATATGTGAGAAACGTTTAAATCTGATTATGTTTAAAAAGGAGTAAAGGTTAAATGGTACATGAGTCATTCTGAAGATGTCTGCGTGTACAATAAACCAATAGAAAAAATGACTGAGCATGCTGAAATTTCCATTTGGAGTAAACTTTATATAATCAGTTGGAGATTTTGAATGTCTAGATAAATTAGCAGTCACCTTCACAGCAAGATAACATAAGTTACAGAATTTTTCAGGAAGTAAAAGATCCGTGAAGTTTTTTAGTTCTGTACTTTGGCCAAGCTGTGCTTATGTCTAAAGCATACCTCCTGTGTATATCCAAATTCTCTTTATGTTACTATGTATAAAAGAAGCTGTGATTCTCACCAGTGACCCAAGAGAGTGAGGTTTCATGGCACTTTTCAGTGTGGTTTGTCTTCAGATTCTAAGTGGAATTTTAACCTTATTAGCTTTCAAGATAGCAAAAACATTTTTTTTAATCAATCAACGTAGCACAAAGCTGCTGCAGATTTTCCACAGAATAATGTATGCTACCATCTATTAACTGTTACTATCTCATCATGAAATGAAACTTCAGTCCATACTGCATCCAAAAGCATAACAAAAAATCATACGTCTCTATTTATGTAAATAGGTACAGTGTACTCTTCATTTAGAGTAAGAGAAACGTGAATCTTTCCTCAGGTTTAGCTGAATATGAACAAATCCTGTTGAATTTAACTAGTGGCCACTTCCCATGTATCATGAAGTCTTATTTTAGGAAGAGATAATGAAGGGTTATCACTGAGCATTTGTAAGACAGACTTAGGATATGCACAAAAACTTTCTCAAAATCTGAATGAGAGATTTAGTTAGACATTATGAACTGCTCACTGATTCTAGACCGTATCATTCTACTGTCAATCATTCTGTAATTGACAATCTATTTGACAATCAATCTATTCTACTTCTATTGACAGTAGAATGATACTAGTGAGGATATCTGAAGCTTTCTACTATACAACTTTACAGCTTTCTTCTTTACAACTATATAATAAATACTTTGATCTTCCTTGAAAATTTGATAGGCCATTTTCTGTTGAACTGGTTCTCCAATGAGTTGATTTTCGTTAGATTCATGATTTGTCATTATTGCATCTGTAATATTTGAGACTGAGTGAAGGTATGTAAAATTTCTTCTTAGAAATCTCAGGTTTTGCTTCCCTCTAAAGGGAGAAGGAAAAACTTAAAAAATCTTGTATTGGTGCCATATACAATTATTCTGAGATTTCTGTATAGAATTTAAGTTTTTTTCTGGCATGTGATAGCCAATCACAGATTTGCATTGCACTGCCAACATGAACAAATAAATTGATTGCTTGGAAAGTAGGAGTTGTAAAATTGACATCAACAGGAAAAGTGTGAGTGGAATTTATCTGGCAAGCTAATACATCAATAATTATTTTACAAAATGTTTCCGCTTTTTCACAAGAACACACAGAATAAATCGAAGATAACTACTGGAAAACAAATAGGTAATAAGCAAACAAGTGACTTTTTAGTATTGGGACTTCCATGAGTAAAATGTGTAATAAAGTGTACTAGTTGTTTTTACAAGCCAAAAACTGTTTTTGAGAAAATACCTAGATGGCTGCAACTGTCTTCTCCATAGTAGACCAAAGCAAAATTTTTATTCCTAGGGTGAAATTCTTTCCCTGATCAGCTCAGAGGTAGAAATCTTTCTTTTCATATGAGAAAATCAAGATTTTTCTTCAGAAAAAGGGGAAAATTCCCATCCAAATTATCTTGTCATTATAGTCATAGTGTAGCAGTGTTGTAGTGACTATATTATTAACAATCAATACAAAGATAACCAACATAACTTATTTCTTTGTTGTAGGTTTGTCAAAGACTGAAAAAAAAAGTTATCATGTGATCAAAAGGGCTATTAATTCATATTTTTTAGTGCTTGCTAATTACATTTATTAAAGACCCAATAAACTCACCTTTTCTGAGGATATTATAACTGAGAATGCACATCTCCATGTCTCATGTCCTCATTCATGTGTTTCTTTTTTCTTCATTGCTCATGTTATCCTTTTTCACTTTTTTTTCTCCTTCCAAAGTGTGGAGTTTTGGAATTCAGGTTAATATTAGGAACTTCTTTAGAAGCTGAAGATTTTAATGCCATTAGAGGTCTTAAGATCATATTATTTTCATCTTAATATGATCTTAAGACAGTATTATTATTTCTGACCAATGGGCGACAAAAATAAATACTATGAAAGTATGTAAGTGCATCTCAGCTTTGATGTCTGAAAATGACCTTTTTCCAGTGTTGAGGTGCATGCTGGTATTCCAGGAACCATATAAAGAATTTATCAGCTGCCAGTAACTGAGCTTACTGAGTTACTGAGCCAGTAACTGAGAGGTGAAATTTCCAAACAAGGTTCTTAACCACTTCATAGATCTCTTAACTACAGTCTGTTCAGTTTTATATATTTCCACATCCATGTAATAAGCTGAGGCTGATATACTGGTGAGAAAGTTATCATCTAGGCCTGAAAATTTACAAGGGTTAAAAACAAACAAAAAATCAAAACTAACCAAACAAACAACAAAGCAACACATTAAAAGAAACAGGAAACCATATAATATTTCCTATGTTTGGTTCACGAGAACCTGACTTAAGTTCTGACTACTAAGTGCTAGCAATAGTTATTTTGCAAGGGAGCTATGCCCTCTTTTACAGAATAATAACATTTTCTGATTTTAAAAAAAAGAAATCTTGTCAACTCCAGATACAATGGCTTCAGACTACCCAATTCCAGACTGCTTTTCCAACTCAGTTTGCTGAACTTCTTCATCTCTGAACTGAATTTTCAGTTATATTACGCAAGTGAGATTTGAGCAGGGAACTGTTTGCATGCACTGAGTGAAAAAGAAAATAAAAATGGTATTTTTCATTTAGGGACAGAGGGCTTGTTTGGGGGAGGTTGTGATCTACAGATGAGAGGAAAATCAGGTTTTGGAATACAGATAATGATTTAAACAAAACAAAAAGAAGTTGTTTATGGGAAAAATATGTTGATAATAAATTGGTGTAAAAAAAAAAAGGGCAAACAAGCCTCTAGTTTCTATGATGTTACTGAAGTTCAAGCAGTCTTCTGCTATGCATTCTTCCGCAGGGAGAAAGCTGACAATAGTCTTTCTAGAGCTGTTAATGAAGAACAGCAGGTAAATGATCACAGACTCTAGTGTACAAGAATTAGTTTATCAAAGCATTTTATAAACCCAATGAAAATAATTATTATTTTATGAAGAAAAATCACCATTGGATTTCTGTTCTTATTAACACTAAGACGACTAAGCAAAGATTCATTGTAAAATGAGTGTTTTCTTTCTGTATTCCTTTACTTGTTATTCATGACACACATCATGGTTCTTAAATGTCAAGTTCTCAACAGAACAGAGCTGCAGTGGAATAATTGTTAAAGTAATTGCTCAATTCTATCTTTTTTTTTTTTTTGACATAAATAATTAGAGTTTCTCAATTTTCTTTTAGAAGAACAATGCCATTTTCACTTGAACATTAGTCTGTCTATACAACCAAAACAAACAAACAAAACACACCAGGACTTGTAGCAATGTTCTTAGTGTCATCAAACATTTTTTCCAAAGTTAAAATAATATTTTCTTCCCTATATTTATTTCTTTTAATATTTGAAGACTTAGGTTCAATGATGTTTGTATGGATACAAGTTTTTTTCAGTGAATTATTCTATAAAACACTAATTATTACACCACCATTCTGTCTCAAAGAGCTCTGTCTATAGTTATTTGTCACTTTCCAAACACTACTTACAGTTTTATATTTCCATTGTATTGAATTGTTTTATTTAATTAACAAAACAAATATTGAACTCAGTCTAATAAGAAGAAGCCAGGGATGTTGTTTTGTAATTGAAAAACAAAACTCACTCATAAAACCCAAATGTTCTGAGTAATGAAATGACAATATCATAGGGGAAATCCTGTTGAAAACTGATGTCTCTGAGTAAAATAGCCACAGAGAGTTCTATTATTATTAAATTTTTCTATTAAAAAAAAGGGGGGGGGTGGAAATCCTAGCACAGGCATCCATTTACTTACAGAAGAGCTATGGTAGTTATCTCTTTACTAGTGAGACTGGACTTCGGAAATCTAGGTAAGTTTAAATATTTTTAATAGCTCACTTCTGTTTTACAAGTGTATACATGTCATGGCCTAAATTTTCAAAGAATACTGTGAGGAGTTTCAGTTTTGCAAAATTGTTTCTAGACCAATTGTCAATAGCCTTATTATAAATAAACACTATTAATTAGTTCAGTTCATTTTTAGCAAGAGAACATATGTATTTCAAAGATTTTACCTTTTAAATGATGTTCACTGAAGTTGAACATCAACTTCTTCTCTACTTAGAGAGAATTTAAATGTGAATTGAATTAATTCTTCATAACTAGGGATCCTGAAGCTTGAGGAGATAGTGCCTATTTTTATTAATACTTAAATTTAATATTTCTTCAGGTTTGAGTGGTTAGTCTTTGAGGAGTGAGACATGTAATACAGGGGCATTGGAAAGCTTCCTAAATAACATACAGATTAAAAATAACCTTTTTTTTTTTTTTTTTTTTTTTTTTTTAATCTTAAAATGAAGATGCTATTTTCCTCACCTTTATGAAATCTCCCTGTAAAGTTGTTTGCCAGGCATGCTATGAAAATGTACATGTATTGTTTTCTGGAAAATAAACTTTCCACAAATCTATAAATGTGGAAATTACAAATTGATATTATGAAATGCTCAGTATTGTTTCTACAGATCACTGATTTACCTAATGGTGTTGATTTTTGGAAACCGCTTTTCGAAACTGGCCTTTTGACTTAACCAGTATGCATCCACACCAAGATGTCTATACATTTGTATTTTAAGGATTTTTCATATCTATCAATGGCACAGTTAATGAGAGATTATTTCATCCACCTTTATGGATCTCAAAGCTTTCTAGCTGTGCTAGAGCTACAGTTACAGCTAGGACACAGTATTTTATGCATGGTGTCTTCATTTCATTAGTTTTTCCTCCTGTGTATTACAGTGAATTGAATAAAGCAGTGAAGTAAATAGCACTGGGTAAAAAGGGGATATGGTAGGAGTGGAGAACGTTGTAGAAAGAAAACATAAAAACAGGGCCAACGTGAAGGGAACTTGCAGAACTACAATGTGAAAGTCATCTTGTGCTGAGAAACTGAATCTTTTAGTGGCTTGCTTATATGCTGCAGTTAGGTGTTGGTGTCCTGTGTGGGAGCTCAGGTCCACAGGAGGCTGTTACTGGTGTTCTGAGCAAGAAGAGGCTGTACCGCAGTAGCTGCTGCTACAAGACAGCAGTGAATGCTTGGATGATGGAAGCTGTATAGTGCATTAGCTTCAGAGACAATGTCTGTTGCAGTTTGGGTCTTGCAGTCAGATGTGGGTGTAGGAGAAATCTGCCCTTGGTCACAATTTTTCTCTTTCATTCTTCTCTGATGTCTAACAAGATTGCAGTGCCAACTGAAGCTTTTCCACAGCTGTGGCATTCATAGGCCTCTCCTGCACAGATTCTTTACCTTCTAGTAAGAAGCAAACTTACATTGCAGAATACACATCATTTGAAAAGACCGTACCCAAAGACACCCATCTGTTAGCAATTGCACTTGGTTGCACAGTGAGTTTTGACAAGCTAAACTTAGTTGTTTCATACTCTCTAAATCTCTTCAGTTGTTTTGTCTGGTAAATCATTTTATATACTTAGGTAGAAGTGGTGCTGTGGAACTTGAAAATAATAAGAAAAATAGAAGTTTCACATTCCTTGCAAACTATTTATTTTTTTCCAGAGCGTGGTTTTGTCAAGAGTGTAGTTCAAGTAGGCTCTGTGTAATGCTGTCAGTAAGTGTGGAATGAATGCATTGACAGTTTCAAAAAATAAACAGTGTGCTAGTGGAACTAGTAGTAAACATTAGTATATTTTGTTAGTAGGTGGTATCTGTGGCACACAAAACAGAACTTGGCGTAATATCATTATAATGTATATGAAATGCTGTGTATTTAACTTTAAATGTGTGATCTTGGAGAGCAGTGCATAGAAAGTGTTGAAGACTGTAGAAATAGGTTTCCATTGCATGTAGATGACAATGTCTGATGTCTATTGAAGCCTGTAACAGTATTTATTCCTGCACAGAAGTGCTATACATAGAAAACAAACATTGCTGGAGAACAAGTCCTACGAGGAGCGGCTGAGGGAGCTGGGCTTGTTCAGCCTGGAGAAATGGAGGCTCAGGGGTGATCTTATTGCACTCTACAGGTACCTTAAAGGAGGCTGTAGCGAGGTGAGGGTTGGTCTGTTCTCCCACATGCCTGGTGACAGGACGAGGGGGAATGGGCTTAAGTTACGCCAGGGGAGTTTTAGGTTGGATGTTAGGAAGAACTTCTTTACCGAAAGGGTTGTTAGACATTGGAACGGGCTGCCCAGGGAAGTGGTGGAGTCGCCATCCCTGGAGGTCTTTAAAAGACATTTAGATGTAGAGCTTAGTGATACGGTTTAGTGGAGGACTGTTAGTGTTAGGTCAGAGGTTGGACTCAATGATCTTGAGGTCTCTTCCAACCTAGAAATTCTGTGATTCTGTGAATTATTCCATGTATTTTTTTTTACAATAATTGACATGAAAACTTGTTTATAACAAGTAATTGCTACTTAGTATCAACACTACAGATGCTAGATTGTACTAGCATCTGTATATTACAGATATATAAGTACATATATTAGATATATGTACTACAGATATATATACTATAGATACAGATATATGTACTACAGATATATATACTACAGATATAGATATATGTACTACAGATATATATACTACAGATATATAAGTACATATGCTATATATACCGATATATAATACTAGCATATTGTACTTATTTTAGTGTAATCTTGAACAGTAATAAAGAAGACAACAGTCTATTTTAATTGATCTTGTACTGAGGATTGAACTGTGAATTGAAATGAGAGTTAAATTTTGCATTCTAATCTTGTGGAAACTATATGCCATTTAAAGATATTTAAGAGGATGAAGTTAAAAATATTGACTTAAACTGAAGAAAAAATATTTATTTTCTTATTATATTTTCTATGTATCTGCTAGTGTCAAAAAATGATGACACTTTTACAGGATATAATTTACCTTGTTAAATTGGGCAGTGGTTTAGGCTTTGTCTCATCTGACCCAATCCAAAATAGCTTTTTTTTTTTTTTTCAAATAGCTATCATATCTAAATAAACATTCTTAGGACTTCAGAGTTTAGTTAATTGTAAAAATAAAAGCTGTATTTCCTTTTACAGACCCAATACATATAGCAAGATCAAGCACCTCTGCCATTCACAAAAAATAGCCTGCATTTCAGATTACTGTCGGCTGTTTTGATTGAGAATTTGTGATGTTTGCATCACAGCTTAGTTGCCAAGATGGAGAGCATAATTATTATATAGAGATGTAACATGATAACCTTGTTTTTGATCTTTCCTGGTAGGATTTTGGGGATGATGGCTCCTTGTATATTACTAAAGTGACCACAACTCATATGGGAAATTACACCTGCTATGCTGATGGCTATGATAAGCTCTTTCAAACTCATATTCTTCAAGTGAATGGTAAGGAAAAATGTTGCAATTACCAAGTCATAAGAGATTAGGATTTGGATTTTGTTAAGCAGATCTGTTGTTGTTGCTGTTTTATCTTTTTAATAAAGTATTACAGTTTGACAGAAAAGGAGATACAATTATATTTCTTTATTGTTCTCCTATGCAAAATAATAAAATATAATCATTTTCATTTAATACTTCTATATGAGTAATATTAATTAAAAAGAGAGAGATAGTGCAGACAACTTCCTCTGCACAATGCACTGTTCACCTACGAGTGTGTTGCCTGCAGAATAATATATTTTATATTTATATGCATAAAGTAGGAAAAAATAAGAATGTTATGAATGTTGCATTTAGTGCATTTTTAAAATTATTTTACTACCCTAAAATTGATTGTAGGGTTCTAAATTGACATTTATTATTTTGATATCTAAGTGTGAATTTTAACTCTGGACATCTAAATTTATCTTGATCTGTTCAAGTTCTATGGACAGCTTTCCTGACCTCTGTATCACAAAATCACATAATAGTTGAGGGACCTACAGAGATTATCTGGTGCCCTGCTGCCTAAATAGCCACCCCTAATTTGGTTGCTCAGGATGATGTCTGCATGTTTTTTGATGATCTTTGAGGAGAGAGTCTTTACAGCCTCTGTGCCAATGCTCAGTCTTGGACAAAACTCAGCTGCTGTTGTTTCTGGTGCCCTAAAGACAGCAGCATCGTCATCTGGCTCTTTTTTTTTTTTTTTCCTAATACTTTTAACCTCCATTGACAAGCCACTCACCAAGGGTCCCACTATACTTTATCCTCAGTGAGGTTTGATGTCTTTTTTTTTTTCTTTGAGTGACCTTGTGTTTTTCTGTTATTTCAGCCTTCATATATATCTTTGACTCTTAAATCCACCTTTACACACCAAACTACCTGTATGTCATCTCATGTTGATACTCAGTCCTGTCTAGAATCATGTTTGAATTCACTCTTCTCCTGCATGTTTAGTTTGCATTAACAGACTCTTTCTATTGAAGTTAGACATTAAGCACTGCTGTTGTTATCATTCTTTGTTTTGGTATTTGTTAGACAGTTGCATTAACCTTTATCTTACTTTTCCTGACATTTGTTTTCAAAATATGCTGGATTTTTACCTCATATTGACATCTTTCATTGATAATGACACCAAATGCAGTTGCTTAGATTTTACTTGCTTTTTATATGGTTCACTCTTAACAGTTCTTTTTCCCCACACTTTCTGCTTGTTAATATCCTTCACACTTTAAAAGACTTTGATGTTTAGTGCTTGTTTGCTGTTTTCTTAATGTCATCTCTGCCATGGTGTTTCTCAAGGAAACCAGCTTAGAATATCTGTTTATCCATCTTGTTTGTTTCTTTTTTTCAGTATATTTCTTTCAACATTTTGTAAATGGACTGTCCTCCCTGAGCTAATACATAACATCATATTTTCCTCCTTTAAATTTATCTTCAGGAATTGTTTTCTGTCACCTAAATAGAAAGGTAGCAAATGCTGGCTTGACTAGTCCTGGGAAGACTAATGTGCAGTTATAATCCCTACAAACACAGCAGAATTATTAATGAACTTGGCATCCCAAAGGGCCTTGACCAACTTTCTCCTCTTCTGCTTAATGTATCATGCTATAACCTAATTTATTTATAAAACTACGTCTTTGTCAGTATCTTCCGTACCTGCCTCAATGTGTAGTCCTGAAGAGGTGACTTGCAACAGTTAAAATATTAGTGTTCTTCACATTTAGCTTTTTGGCTCAGTTCAGTAGAGTGCAGTATGCCTCATAAAGGCATAACTACACGTCAGTTATTTTTTTTCTGTAAAAGTACAATGTTACGGAACATAATCTGGGAGAGGTGAAGGAGGACAGCTATGCTTTTCTGGTGCCTAAGCATCTGTCAGAAGATTGTATTTTTCATTTGGAGACCACTGCAAATTTTTGTGTTCTAAATGCAATCGCTGTTGTTGATCCCCTACATCATTCATAAAAAAAAATTTGTCTAAACATATCATCTGTATTTGCTCTGCTCAGATAGCTGCTGGAGTGTTACTTTTCCATACCATTTTGGATGCAGATTTCTGGGGGAGCACAGAAAGGGAGGAAGGAATCCCTTAGATCAAGTGTATTGTTTGCTGTTAATAATGTGGATAAATAGAATTAAAAAAAAACACTGAGATTTAAAGCTCTGGTGAAATTAACAGATCTTTTATACTTTAGATCTGTACTTCTGAGTAGTAATCTTCCTAAGCACAGGCGTGATGCTGTACTTGTAGCTGTGATAATGACTAATTAATATAATGATACTTGTATTAACAGGAGAGTCAGACAAAGGTTAATAGGATAATGAGGCTCTGATCTCAAAGATCTAATGTGAGGGTTCAAAGAAAACAATGTAATTAGTTTCAAAGTTCTTGAGTCTATTTGTATAAATGTGTATTTTTAAAGATATAATGTTTATGTTATTTGCATTGAATAGTTTGCAAATATATAATTTATTTATTTTTCTTTAAAATTAAATTTATTAAGTTTTTTTATTGTTTAATCTACAAGTTTTGAATTGTCTTGTACATCCCTAAGGAATAATGAATTTCCTTTGGAGTCTTTAAACAATATAGATAATCAGCACTGTAAAAGACATGTTTTGTGGTGAAAAAAAAAAAAAAATCTAATCTTATTTAAGTAATATGTTAAGTAAATGTAGTAAGCAATATTATAAGTTGATATTTGAGCATTTTTCCTGTAAACATAACAAATAGAGAGTCCAGAGAGTAATTGTTTCATTAAGTAATGCTAATTATTAATATTTACATAATACTTAAAATTTTCAAAGTTTTAAGTGTGGCTTTTTGTGACTATAATTTGTATCTATTTTATTAAAACTTTATCTGAGGCAAGCTCTAGTAAGATTAACCTGAGTTATATTTTCTATCTACAAAAACTAATTTTTACTATTATATGTTGAGGACAAAATACTGAGGCCAACACATAACTGACATTCTTATGTCCAAAACCTGTACGTAATATTGAAGACCCTGCTTTAAATTCATGATACACTTTATAATTCTATATGCAGAATATGAGTTCCATCAGGTGTATCACTATCGTATTCATTTATAAAATATCATTTAAGTGATATTTATCTTATCTTAAGTATATCAGATACTGCTGATATATTTAAGAGAAGCAGCCATGTGTTTCTTGATTGAATACTGGAAAAGTCATTCAACATAGAAGGTCTTCAGGATGCCCTTTCTGAAAACTAAAATGTTTGGTCTCATTAATTCATGAAACTGCTGAGTCTTCAACTCCACCAAACACCAGATTTTCTCACAGTATTTTTGTAATCAAATGGTCACAATAATGACAGTCTGAGCCTGTCAGTTTGATTATTTTTTTTCCCTCTGTATATCTGTAATACTGAAATTCATGCCATCAGGTATTTTTGCCTTTGTGCATTGCATGTTGAAAAACCTATGAATTAGGGCATCTCTTTTCAGGTAACGATAGTAGTATGCATTAGTCTTAATATTATAGAAGCTATAAAGAAGCCATCTATTACTGTCTCTTGTAAAATATGTGAAATATCAAGTCCATAATTACTCATTAAAATCCTTTACTGAAAAAGAATCTGGTACAGATAGGACAAAATAAATGCAGAGGTGAGTCATCTGTACTTCGGAAACATTTGCATCCTTTCCCTCCTGCTTGTTTGTTAGCCTCCATTTTTTTTTCCACAGAAACTTTTCAAAATCTGTAGGAGAATTGTTCTTCCAAACGAACTAGTAAATGGTTGCCAGAACAGAACATTTTTAACAAACTCAGAAATTCTTGTAATGTGGGTTGTTGTACTGGGTAGGGAGCCATCTCTCTCTAAAAGTCTTAAAGGAACATTATTAAAAATTATTAGTATTTCTTGTTACTACTTTTCTGAGGATTACATGAATGTGGCAGCTACATCTGACATACAAGTCTTGAAAAATGCTATTGAAAAAGCTGAAATACCCAGAAAGTTTGTGTTTTCTTTTTAACTCAGTGCTTACCAAGTTACAGATATATGCTGTTTGTAAGCAGAGATTTTACTATTATTGATTACAATGACAGTTTTAGACTTATTTTATAACTCACTTTTTCTATTTTACAAGTATATGCTTGCATTTCAATGAATAATTTGAGGAATTTTACTTATGACAAGGTTTCTAGACAAGCAAACAAAATAACATTAGCCTTATTATAAACAAAAAGGAAGACTGCCTTCAAAACTATTCTAAAAATATACATATATGTAACACAGATATGTCATTTTTCTTTCTATTTATGTACTAATGATGGCATCCTACTCCCTGAGCTTTCATGCCAGGCAACTTCTTTGCAGAGAGATGACAGCAATTTTCACAAACAAAAGGCCTACTGAAAAAAAAGAAAACTTTTAGTACCTTAAGGTAAAGAAAGGAGTCCAGACCCTCAACTAGATATAAATTGGTGATTTATAGTGGCTGAGGAATTCCTTACCATCTTTGTTTTTCCAAAGAAAACATATCTGTTAAATCAAAACAAGTAGAGCAGTAGAAGAACATAGTTCACTATACATATTATGTTTCTGTCTTAAACAGATACATTCTCTCTGGATTCCAGACAGATTGAACAGTCTATTTTCTCTCATAATTTTTTAGACCTGGCTGAAATAGTCTTCAGGGGTTTTTGTGACAATTGTAAGAAGTATCAAATAGTTATATATTCATCATATTTGAAGCCAACAATCTCATGTGGCTTGTTGAACTGAATGTAGGATTCATCCAATTACGTATTACGTGTGATTCTTGTAAAGACAATCATTCCATGTCCTGTCCCATTCCCCACATCCCCTCTCCCACCCCTTTTTAACCCGCGTAATGACTTCTCCCTTACAAAGTAGGCTTCTTTTTAAGACATTAGAATATACCTCTGTGAAAGTCAGCAGTAATGATTACATTGTGCACTTAAAAATTGCTTTATGTGAATATTTATGCTGTTACATTAAAAAGTGACTGAAATGAGCCCAAAGAGTTTATATCAAGCTTGTCATGCCAAATTAATTTTTCAGACTGAGCCCACACTATACCAATATTTCAATTGCCTGCATGCCTCAGTTCCACAATTCCTAGGGGCATATTACAGGTAGGCTCTAGGGTAATTTGAAAACAAACATTTAAATGCAAAGCAAATAGAGGGGCACAAAGATGATGAGAGTGCTGGAGTACCTCTCCTGTGAAGAAAGAGAGATGAGGCTGTTCAGCCTGAAGAAGAGAAGGCTCCGAGGAAACCTTTCAATACTTAAAGGGGGCTTATAAAACAGATGGAAAGTTTCCTTTTACATGGGCAAATAATAAGAGTACAAGGGGGAATGTTTTTAAACTAAATGTTTTTAAATTAAATGAATTTAGATTAGATGTTAGGAGGAATCCATCGCTCAGGTGAGGCACTGGCACAGGTTGCCCAGAGAAGCTGTGGGTGCCCCATCCTTGTAAGTGTTTGAGACCAGGTTGGACGGGGCCCTGGGCAACCTGGTCTGGTGGGTGACATCCCTGCCTATGGCAGAGGGTTGGAACTAGATGGTCATTAAGGTCCCTTCCAAACCAAGCCATTCTGTTAGGAATATGGCAAGAAATTAAATATAGAGATGTCTGGGAGAACACCGCTAAAGGCAACAGGACCTACTCCAGAAGTACAGGTCACACAGATCCTGCCAGAGAGAGAAGAAAACTGGGAAGAAGTGGAGGGAGAAGAGACAAGACAGTGTCAGGCTTGAGGTGAAAATGCTTGTATGATGAAAATACTGTGCGCAGTCCCTTCCAGAAACTGGAAGAAGGTAATGGCAACTTTAAATCTTTGTTTTTGATATGCTCAGCTGGTAGTCTTAAGCAATTAGCAGCCATAATTTTCACATTTTTAGTCTTCTTCCACGTTCTTTTGTAGGTGGCATATTGGGGTTATGTGTAATTTTCCATATATGTTATTTGAAAAGACCCTCATCTCTAATTGGGTTTAAAATATCCCTGCAACCTACTGATTTTTGCGTCTTAACTGAGATGCAGTACGTTTGTGTATTTCTTGCAGCATAGAAATCTGAGGCATTTGTATGCTCTAATAGGACAGCATGCTGGGATATTTCTTGTAAACAGTTGGATAGCATTTGAAAATATTTAATCTCTTGCCAAAATAGACACAGTTAATTTTTGATCTTGTTACCTTCTTTCATTATCAACTGATAATTCATCCTCTATCCAGCTGTGTTTTGTGACACCAGCTAAGTATTCCACATTTTTAAAGCTACATTAAACAAAACTTTGGGTAATAGGAAACATATTTCTTTAACCTTCATTACAGGTTGTTGCTTTCTGCTTTTTGTTTGTTTGTTTAGAAACAACTTCAAAATACTTTATATTTAATTAAAGATATGATCAACAATTACTCATTTAAAAATTCTATGCAGTGAGCTTATTAAATCATTAATTACCAATACGAATATGTCCACCTTTATGTCATATGTCAATACTGATGTCGTATGCAGCAGATTTTTAGTTGGTAACCATGCATTGCAGCAAACCTTGTAAAAGTGACGTCAACAATTCTTACATTTTGCTAACAAACTCAGAGGGCTAGTCTGAGCTATGAACTAGATTTCAAAAACAAACCATTCAAATCAGATGCTTTAGTACCAGGACTTAAATAAAATTAGCCTCAGATTCAGATGTGTGAGATACTCTGGTAAAATTCAATTACTGAGTTACATGTATAAAGCACATGCTTTAATCTTTTAAATATAATTAAAAGTATTTTAAGTATAATCTTTTTTTTTTTTTTTTTTTTTAACATGGCTACGTATACTTGTCTGTATGGTTAATAATTATTTTTCTGTTAATCTACCTGATAAGAAATGCAATATCAAGTAATCTGCATAAGACAATAAACTGGCTTGCTTTTATTTTTGTGGCTTTCAAATATGCAATATGTAATTCTAGGACTATTGTATTAATTAAAGTAAAAAGAAATATAGAAAACTCCAAATCAGATACAAAAGTTCCTGTAGTCCAGTAGCACATATCTAATACAGCCATATTTATTGAGACAGAAATTTCTCAGAATTATTGAGATATAGAATTTCTCAGAATTTCAATCAGAATTTCTCATATTATTGAGACAGAAATTTCTCAGAAAGCACAAGAAGTTTTCCATGTTAATACCTATAATACATGACTTTGAATTTTTACATGACTTCAGAATGTTATAATTAAGCATAAACAAAAGGTAGTAAGTATTATATATGTGATTACATGTATTATACTGGTAAAATAGGTCACTGGTAGGTGTTTTGGGGGGAAATGTAGAGGTGAAAGTGTTAAAAGTTTTTTTTGAAATTTGACAATTATCTCTGTATGTCACATCATAATGTGCTGATTGTACATTATTCATATATTTTAAAGTAATTTAAGGAAAAAAAAATCAATAGTCAATTCTAAATCTATTGAATTAGAATTCAGGCTTTTCTTTGACATCGCAGGCAGTGAAAAGAGGTTTTACTCACAGAACGTTCTTTCTGCTTCAAAATTTACTGTGCCAGAGTTCAGCACCGAGTGTCACTGAATATGTGACTAATACCACATCTGTGTATTGCACTGTCATTATATATAGCTGCAAGACTCTTTAGAGTTGCTTATAATCATTATTTTCTTTTTTAAATGAAGATAATACTCTTCTCCACTAAATCATAACTGTTTTCTGCCTTCAGTTCCACCAGTCATCCGAGTCTATCCAGAGAGTCAGGCAAGGGAGCCAGGTGTAACAGCTAGCCTTCGGTGTCATGCTGAAGGTATTCCTAACCCACAACTTGGCTGGCTGAAGAATGGAATTGATATCACTCCGAAGTTATCTAAACAGCTAACCCTTCAAGGTAAAGGGGTATATATATTTTTTTCTACTTATTCCAAATGCCTTATCACTGCTTCCTTCTGTATTAGTTTTCCTTACATAGTTTCAAACAAGGGTTGAAGTCAGCTAAAATGTTTTAGATGATGTCTTGCAGTTACTCCTGAAGATGCATTTTTTTTCTCTGCTTTATCTTTATTGAAATAAGGCTTGTACTAACTGGCAGAATTACCAGTAGATGGTAATTTAGGTGGAAAGGACAGGAGGAGAAACATATGAAATGATTGTGCTTTTATATGAGGGTTCCCAACTACACCAAAAAAAAAAAAAAAAAAAAAAAAAAAAAAAAAAAAAAAAAAAAAA
>CM021734.1:31487617-31580597 GCA_011075105.1 Heteronetta atricapilla | reverse complement strand
ACAAAAAAAAAAAAAAAAAAAAAAAAAAAAAAAAAAAAAAACACAAAGAAACACCAAAACCAAACCATCACAGCTAAAAGGAAAACTAACTTTTAAACAACATTGAAGGCAAGTCTGTGAATCTTCTAAGAATCTTCAGGGCTTGGAGATTTCAGTGAACCTGCCCAGCCAGCATGACATTCTTATGTACTCCTGGTGATATATGATCAGCCATAGAAAAAAAATCTTGTGCGGTCAGTTTTGTCTTCAAAATCTTACCTCATTCATCTGCAAAAACAGGACATGGATTAGGATAGGATAGAATTGAGGCTGCAGTGTGAGGTACAGTAGGACACGTAGATGGCATCTGCTTCTGTGAAGAGAGTTTTACCTTCTCTATAAGTGATGGAGTTCTCTGTAGTTTCAAGGCCCTCTCTCTGGGATGTATGTGAACAACTGTCTTACAGAAAGACTTTCTGCTATGCATAGACAATGGTGGACTCTTTCTGGTGAACTTCTCTTTCATAGCAGCATTCTGTTGATTTCTCTTATAGCAATCAGTAGTGGAAAAGTGGAAAGTTCCCCCCCTTGCCTCTGTATCATGTATTTTTAATAAATAACATTGCTTTTTCTCAAAACAAAATACATCTAATTATATTTTTATTGATTGTGTTTTATGAAATAATGCTTTGAAAATCCCATTGCATTTTCTGATTTTTTTTTTTCGATCCCAGAGTTAAACTAGCTACATGTTAGCTTCAAGCAAAAGATGGTCCAGAGAGAATGTTATACCATGACCCAGTGTTCCTCCTGGTCCATATTTTAAAATACCTTGAAAACTGTTTTTAAAATCCTACAGCAGAAAAAGTATCCCACACTTACAATGCATTGAATTATTCATATCACATTATTTAAAAAGACCTTTGCCCATGAAGCCCGGACTGTTTGTTGACATTCCTACTCAAGCTGACATACAATTCCTCATTTGTGTGCAAGTGCTTATTTTTCATATGTAAAATCCATCTATGTTTACTTTGTCAGAGATTAGTCTGAAAATAGTCCTAAAACCATTACAGAGGGTAGTTTCCACAGACTCCTACACTGATGTAGGTATAAAACTCCATTGTGCATGTTTTTTCTGTTGTTACACTGCACTTACAAGAAGGCAATACCGGGTACCTCTGGTTGCTAGAAAGAAATAGTTATATTAAAATTATTATTTATGTTGAAAATTTACCCCATTATGTTCCATGGAAATTTTGTTTGTGTAATAGAGTGTCAAGTGACCAAATTCAACACAACGAACACACAATATTTACCTGAATTTAAAGAGGACCATAGTAATCTAAAGCTATATAAAATAGCAGACTGATACTTGGCTCCAAACTGAAAAATCCATGGAGGCATTCCAGATTTCTGACAGATGAATGAGAGTAAGCAGTACACTAGCCACTTGAATACCTTTTGATTAGTTTGGCATGTCTCCAAGTTATGAAGTGAGGAGTGAAAACAGTTTAATTAGTGTGAGCAGAGAAAGCCTTCTGAATGTTTAATCTGAAAGCACTGTAGCATGTCTGTATGTTGAATTTTTCCTCTCCTTTCAGCAAATGGCAGTGAGGTTCATATTAGCAATGTGCGCTATGAAGATACAGGAGCATATACCTGTATTGCAAAGAATGAAGCAGGGGTGGATGAAGACATTTCTTCTCTTTTTGTAGAAGATTCTGCTCGAAAGACCCGTAAGTATTATAAGATCTATAAAAATACATGTAACTCTTACTTAAATGTTATATCGGTATTAAAAATTATGAAACATTAAATGAGTATGTGTAAATAAATAATTTTTAAAATGTTTAAATAATGATATTTTAAAGTTGCTGAAGGCAGAGTGAGTAATATAAAAGTTTATTTAGAAGTGAAAGGAAATTTTTAAATCATTCTGTGAATTGACATTTTTTACATTGCTGTTGCAATTTGGATGGTTTCCCCATGCAACCTTAGTTGCACATGAAGGGAAGAGGAGCCAGATGCTTAAAATAATAATAATAATCTTGCTGTGTGGTTCCTGGAAGCAGGGGGGGAGACACCAAAAAACAAACTTTTCTAGTCTTTATTCGTGCATGTTCTTGACATGTAAAAAGAGTCGGACTTGGCTGTCATGACATCCCATCATCACAGGACTTGATCTCAACTGCTAGGAGTGCTCAGTCAGGTCCAGATCAGTTCTAGTTGGCCCATGCTGTCTTATGCACTGATATCTGTGGCTCTCGAGAAATGTGAAGCAATAGTTGACAATATTTGCTCACTAAGTTCGGAGTTCACTGTGCCAAAGAAATCTCTTCTGCCACCCTAAAGTTTCTGTCTTTATCCTTCATGAAAAGGCAGCAGGGCTTATAAATCTGGGTTACCTTTGTCTTAATACTTCTTTTCCATTCGCTTCCCTCTGCTCATAAAATCTATTCCTGAATTTAGCTGCTTTTGTTTTGGCTTTGGTTTTAAATGAGTTACTTTAATTAATATCACATATTCTCTGGTAACACATAGTAAAATGATAGTTATTTTAGTAGTAAGTCTGATTGCATTAACTTAAGGCACTCCTATTTATCTAGAAGCTTATTTAACAGTAACGAGTACTCAACAGAAGATACTGGAGGCAGAATTAGTAGCACTGCAAGTCTGTCTGACACGTCCTCTCATAAGATGCTGAGTTCAGTTACATATGGGTTTCTTAAGCTTTAAATGTTTCAAGGAAATCCTCCATGTGGGAAAACTTTTATAGCCCAAGCGTTAATATCTTTATTTAGCTGCTTTCAGTAACACTAATTATAACTGTCATTTCAAAATCTTTAACATGTTTTTTTCTGTGTGTCACAAAAATGACTGCTCAGATAGTTTTTAGAAGGCAGCTGAGGATAAATAAGTTGTTTGATCATGTTAAATTTCTAGTAATCTGGGGATACGAAGCAGCTCAGTCACCTTCATTTGCCTTTTCCAGGCTGTGAAAAGAATTGAGACTGTTGCCAAATTACGAAACCTTGACAAGCAGGATTTTTTTTGTTTGGTTAAATTTGTTTGGCCTTAAAAACAAATCATTTATATCCAACTGTCCAGTTTCCAAATATTGTAGTAGTCTAAACTATTGTGTTCTCTAAAGACGTGATCTGCAGTAATTATTCAAAATACTGTTTTCAGGAGTTGTACCATGATGCAATAATTCTACATGATTGTAAAGTCACATACCATGCAATGAACACTGCTGGCAATAAATGCTTCACAGTCCACTAGCGCTAAGTTGGAAGCCGTTATGATAATCTTTGGTGTCATGAAAGATGTAATTGAAGAAAGAGCAAATGTAACTCAAATTATTTGTAAGATATTTCATCCAAAAGACATGGTCTCCTGCCTTCCTACAAAAGTCATTCACTATGGAAGTTCTATGTCATTGTGGCGGTTTTACATGGGTGGGCGGCCGAACTCCACCACAACCTCTCTCTCACTCCCCCTCCTCAAAGAGGAACGGGGATAAAATACGATGAAAGGGGCTCAAGGGTTGAGATAAGGACAGGGAGATCATGCAGTAATTATTGTGACTGGCAAAACAGACTCAGCATAGGGAGATAGCAAGATTTATTACCTACTACTAACGATCTAGAGAAGCGAGAAACAAAGGAAAAAAAAAAAAGCACCTTCCCCCCACATCCACCCTCTTCCACCTCCTCCCCCTGAGCAGTGCAGGGGAATGGGGGTTATAGTCAGTCTGTAGCGCTTCTTCGCCATTGCACCTTCTCAGTCACTCTTGTCCCCTATGCTGTGGGGTCCCTCCCACGGGATGCAGTCCTTGCTGAACTGATCCAGCGTGGGCTTCCCACAGGCAGCAGCTCTTCAAGAACTGCTCCAGATATGGGTCCGTACCATGGGGTCCATCCCTCGGGAGCAAACTGCTCCAACCTGGGTCCCCCACGGGCAGCAGCTCCTGCCAGGTCACCTGCTCCTGCATGGTCTCCTCTCCACGGCCTACAGGTCCGGCCCGGAATCTGCTCCGGCAGGGGTCTTCCACAGGCCGCCATTTCCATCGGTGCAGGTCCACCTGCTCCACCGTGGTCTCTCCACAGGCTGCAGCGTGGAACCCTGCTCCACCGTGGTACTCCATGGGCTGCAGGGGGATAGCCTGTGGCCCATGGTCCTCACCACAGGCCACAGGGGACTTCTGCTCTGGTGCCTGGAGCACCTCTCCCGCTCTTCCTTGGTGCCTGCAAGGCTGTTCCTCACTCCTCTCACTCTCCCAGCTGTTGTGTGGCGCAGCGTTTTTTTCCCCCGTCTTATGCTCTCACAGAGGTGTAAAACAACATCACTTAGTGGCTCAGCTGTGGTCAGCAGTGGGGCCCTTACCAAACATGGGGCAGCTTCTAGATCCTTCTCACAGAAGCCACCCACCCCAATGGCCCCCTGTTGCCAAAACCTTGCTGTGTAAACCCACTACAGTCATATGTTGAAGGGAGGCATTTTATCATTGTTTTGTCACATCTGAACGTGGCTTCCTCATTACCAGTGGATGTATAAAAATGAACATAGTCCAGAGCTGCATCGTGATAAAATTCAGATAGAAGTGCAACGTGTCTTTACAGGAGATGTTTACTCTGGTAGTCTGATTTGTTTACTCTGTCTCAAAAACCCATTTCTGTACGTGCAAGAACACAAAGGCACCTACTAATGAAAAAGAGCAACTGCTATCGATATCACCACAATTATATGAATAAACTGCCTTCACAGGTGTAAATTTTGATAGACACTTAAGGTACTTGCTCTTTTTTTTTTTTTTTTTTTTTGAAATCCATACTTCTGTTTAAAAAATGTTGCTTTAAAGGGAGAATAACAGCATTAGACAACCCATGTACTTTAAGTTTTATTATTAACTCTTCTCTGCTTGTTTTTATACTTATCTCAAAACACTGGTTCATGGATCAAATTAGGGATTATTAGGGAAGAGGATGGCATGGGTATAACCACCTGGATAGGATTTGGGGCTTTTGTTCCCCCATACACACATTTTCAACCCAAGGCTGTTTTCTTCTGCTACAATTCAATGCCTGCTGTTGAGGTCAGAAGTTGCATTCTAAAGGTATTCTCTGATGTAAATGTGATTTTATGTTATCTGATATAAACTGATATACTTTTATAAATTTACATTTATCCTCTTTTAGGGGAATAAAGCAGACATTTATTTTTGTAATCAAGTTGTGGTTTTGTTTGTTTCTTTTTGTTGACGGTGGTGTTTTTTTGATTCCTAGTGTTTTTTTGTTTGCTTGTTTGTTTGTTTTTTTCCCCTTATTAAAATACAGAAACCTCCCTTCTGGAAATCTTGTAATAAAACATTGCTTTGGAACAAAAGCAGAACAGATTCTCACTAGCTTGTCAGTTAATCTGAGGTTATCTACTTTTTAAATTTCACACAAGGTAAAACTCATAGCAAAAGAAAAGCATTTCAGAACATTGACTTGATTGGCTTTGAGAAGGTAGTGAGAACTTTTACAGTGGAGCTCTAAAGTATAAGCTTTAATTACTTTGCATTGAGCATGACGGTAACTTTATAAGCAACAATATGAACATAGAGAGTGGTTCCATTTTTTTACTAGTGCATATTTTATTTTCCAATTAATAGTGAAAGGAAATGTTCACTTTTGCACTTCCCTAAACCACTGTTTATACGCATATGAATGCTTTGGGTTATTAATGCTATTTTGCATAATAAGCCAAATTTTTGGTAGTTATCTGTGGAATCTCATTTTTAACACATCCCAAAAATTTTATATTAAAACTATAGTGTTTTTTGAGAAAAATCTAATATACACAACAGAAAGGACATGACTAGATCATTCCTTTGGGGTTGGATAAATCTTACCAGTGTAAACAATGCCTAAAAGAAAATCTTCTATTTTCCAGTTACTCTGCCTAAATTAAAACCAGTGCCATTATGAATAAATAAACTGTTAAATAATAAATTATTTTCTTCATCTGTGTGCCTAAAAATATTATCAAATTGCTAGGATTTCAGAATTCACAGCATTGGTTGCGTACACATCTAATGCATGTATCTGTATTATAAACACTAAAGAAACAAAGTGAAGGGCAAACCTGTATGAATTGTGGAATAGTGATGATAGTAGCAAATATATATATAATGCATAGGAAGGGAGCCAGGGTATTGTTTATTTTCAGGCTTCTGAGCTTTAGCATAGACATTTGAGTTCTAGTTCCCAAGTCAGTGTACTTTATTGATAATGACATATCACCAGGATGGTAATTTGAGATGGAAGTGAATAGAAAATACTGTAAAAGTGCTTTTTCATTCAGATATGTTCCGAAGATGCCAACACTGGATGCTGAACCATTGTTCTTTCATGCATAGGTGAAATTTTTTAATAATAGAAGACAGTCTCAGCAATAGTTTGGCCTTTTCTTAGCACTTCAGCATTTTGCAATGTGCATTAAAAATAAAACTTCCGAAAATGTTTTCATTTTGGCATTGTCTCAGGTGAGAGGAATTGTATTATTTTCTTTAAGATATCCTAATTTCAACATTATCAGCTCATTTTATAACTAAAATTTATTATACTTAAAATCTGTGTCTAAATATGTGCCTGCTTTTTGCTAGAGTTATGAAATTGTAATGGATTTCTTTTAGTTTGTTTATATAGGCTTTACCTATATAAACAGCTGTTTCAAACAATGCTGATAAATGTGATTATCAGATCCTGTTTAATTCTTTTGATATTGACCATTTAGGTTGAAACATTCCATTTTTGCTGTCTGTCTCAATGAAAAGCTTTTCTGTGTCTTTGAATTTTTAATGCTTCTGCTAATATACTATAATCACTCCCAAAATAGGTGTTAGGAAGAAAGCAAGTTTTTACTTGTGGTAAAAATTCTAGAGTCATTTTACTGAAACCTTTTACATCGTAATCTGGGACTTGATACTGGTGGTTCACGCAGAGAGATTGCCACTAAAATATACTGCAATTAAAATAATGATTTCTCCAGAGTCTGTCACAGTAAAAACATCCCTTCCAGCAGTCTGTGATCTAAATAGTGGGTGGATGCTTCTTGGAATTTGTTACCTTTCTGAAGATGCCATATGTACTTGGTAGACCCAGGCTGTGGGACTGACTACCAGAGCAGAGGGTATTCTCAGTGTAACTGCCTTTTCTTTGCTCCATGAGTTATTGTGGATGTGAAAGTGGGGATAATTTTCTTCTTGTGCTCTTGGCTATTCTTGGCTCCTTTAGTGGTCCTCCATGTAGCATCCAAGGACATGTAGGAAAGGAGGAATAAGACTGAGTAAAATTGAAGGAGTGAAAGGGCCCTGGGAGAGGGACAACAGAAGAGAAGGTTGTTAGAAGCAGAGACCAATAATGTGAGGAAGAAAGGGATGACCCAGGCAACAGCAGGTGAAAGAGGAAGGATTAATGAGAACACTTGACACTGAAAGGTACGGGATGCGAGGAAAAAGGGAGAGGAGCACAAGTGCAAAATGATACCTTAAGTGCTACATAATAATCCTGTATTAGATGTGGGGTTGCATCCAGGAGCCTCTAGTTACTTTACTGCCTTGTTATCATTAAATATATGTGATCATGCAGCAGCAGTGCGTATCTGACTCTGCTTCTCCTTTTAAATCTGTGTGGAGAATAACCCTAATTCTAGGACCAATTAAAACAAATGAGAGAGATACTTGAGAAGATTCTGAACTTGCTATTGTTCTAGTAAGTAAAGCATTTTTCCTTAACTTGTCTTTTTAAGGAAGACAGCATATTAGAGTATATATTAAAGGAAAATCTGACCAAACACAAAAAATAAGTCAAAAGGGTTGTAGGTAGCAACAGTATGTATTGTAAGATAATTTAAATAAAATTTATCTAGTTGTTCTTGTATTATTCCGTCCACTTCTGGCAGAAAGACGTTAATTTATCTGGTCTAAGTTTGTAAATGCCACGTAACTAATTAAACTCTCAGTAGTTACTCTGCAGGCTTTGAGGTCTGTTGCTTCTATATCACACCTGAAGAAGGGCCTGTGTGCTTGAAAGCTTGCTGGCTTTTTCCAATGATACCAGTCAATGCAGAGGCAATTGCGAAGAGCCTGGCTCTGTGTTCATGAAAACCTCTGCAGGTGCTGGATGGTTGCTATTAGGTGCCCCAAAGCCTTCTACTTTCCGGGCTAAACAAGCTCAGTTCTCTTGTTAATTTTCTTCCTGGTGTGTGTGTACTTTATGACATGGTCTTAGCTCTCTCTTCTGCTTCCCAGCAGGCCCCTTGCCTGAGAATTTTTAGGATTTTTTTTACCTCTGTTGGAGAAGATACTATAGCCTGTGAAAACTTGGCTTTAAACTGAAAGTAACTATGTCATGAAAATGCTTTGCTGTAATTAGAAACTGTTTATTATCATTGTTTAACATTTCTATAAAATCTCTTGGATTTTACCACTACACATTCATCTCTTCTATGTTAATTAGCATCTTAGATTTATATTTAAAAAATACTAATTATCTCTGTGTTCTGGTGTCATCCTTATTAGCTCCTTACATGGCTTTTCAGAATGTTTATTTTAACGCATCATGACTTTCATAGTCAACAGAGGCATGCGGCATAAAGGTAAATAGGGCTGTACATCCCATTTCTACAAGAGAGGCATCTAAACTGCGTGAACTGTGTTTTAATTCTCTAGAGACTGAAACCTCTTTTTCTGTGCTCTGAATTCCATTTTCTCTGAAGTTTGCAGTAAAATCCACAGAGAATGAAGTAGTTGGTCTGGGAGATAGCTGGATGACCCCTGAAGTGAATGGTAAAAACATTCTGAGGTTAACGACCTGGTCTAAATCTCACTGAAGACAACAAAATCTCCCCTACTGTAAAGCTCCTCTAAAAACACCTGAGAGAACTCAGCTGTGTTGGAAAGAGTCTCTAGTGTAATCACATTAGTTATACAAATAGCAGTTTAAAATCTGTTTTTAGTTTCATTCTGATGCAGTTTGATAATTCAGAAGAGAGACTTTCATGGATTCATAGATTTACGTGTGATGGAGCCATTTTATCTGGCTCTAATCTGTCTTCTCCATTTCACAAGACATTAAATTGCAACCTGCTATGCCTAAATATGGGTCTAATCCTTTGCCTGAAATGTATCCTCCCAGAAATGCATTTATGCCTGAGTTAAAGATACAAATAGATGGATCCCTTATTTCTCTTGGTAATTTGATTTACTAACTAATAATTTTCAATGTTCTAGAATTACATTCAGTTTCCATTTTGAATTCTGTTCTTCCTTCAGTTTCCTCCTTTGAATTTCATTTTTTTCTCATAAATTAATGACAGCTTAAGTATTCTTGCCCTGTGAATGTACAATTACTAAATATTAATTAATTTCTCTCTCATGAGAAGTTTCTCATGATAAGAGTTACCGTAGGACTTGGAGGGACTTCTTTGGCCTGTAAATTGTAATCAGTTTGGGTAAGGTTTTTCTTAAAAAATGGGAAAAGTTGTTTGCAGAAGCAAATGTATGACCTGTTTCTTTAATGCTCTAGATAAAGAGATACATACTTCCTAGGTTTTTTGTTCTACATCCAGTCACCTCTTTCATATTTTTCCATTCATAGCGGCAGCAGAAATTTATGTTCATATGCTTACCTACCATAAGCCCTGTATCCAACAGGTCTCCTTTACAAATCCTGCTTTTTCCCACCTCTCTCTGTTCCTCAAGTAGTCTTCATTGCTTTTCCCTGGATGTCTAAATTTTTATTAGTCTATGTCAAAATATAATTTATTTTAGAAATGTACTTTACAGAGTAATCCAGGCTACTTTGTGGAACTCCATTATTTATCATAACAAACAAATCTTAGATTTATTGGAAAATTACTTTATATTTCTTTACAAGTCATTGGTGAAAATTATTAAGATGAGACTCGCTGCCTATTGCAGCACTGTCTTCTTCAATAATAATTAATAATTTGACACTGAAAATTACTTTTTTAGATCAATCAATTTAGCAATTTTAAATTAAATTGATATGTACATTGCTAGCATTGTATAACTCTAATATTTTATCAGAACATTATATGGTAACAAATTAGGCATTTAGCAAAATTCTGTTTTGCATTTTTATTAATTTTTATGTTACCAAACTTATAATTGCATCAAAGAATAATAATCATGTTTGTTTGACAAGATCTGTTTTCCATTAGAACACACTAGCTAGCCTATAAATATATTCTCATCCTTTAATTTCTGACTTAATTGAATTCTGTATGAGCATTGTCTATTCTTTTATCTGGAACATATACCCTGGTCTTATGAGGCTTCGTCTACCTGAGTCATTAAGTTTCAGAAAGACTGGAAGAAAAGAAAGAGGGAAATACAGGCATATGTATTAGTACTCTGCTCGAACTTTCTAATGTATATCAAAATTCATTCAATATTATTAGCAGTAGGCCAAACACCTCCTGAAGAAGACTTAAGGTGGTATTTTGATGTTCTTCATCTGAACCTGGTTATTTTAAGTATTTGTCTTGAGTATAAGTATATATATATGAGTATATTTGTCATAATTTACCCTCTTTTGTTGCTTTGTAAAGTAAAAAGTGTTTAATCAGCCTTCTGTTTTCAATTATCACCCTGAAAATACAAGATGAAAGCATTTATAGAATAATATTGTTGAGAACATTTAAAAAAAATCTGCTTCATATCAGTACAACTTAAACCCTGACTAGCTCTGGAATCAGGATGCTTTACTTCTAGCTCTGGCAGCCATTTGTAATAATTATCCATCATCTTTGCTGCTGCATTGATGTAAAGGAATATCAAGCTGCCGGAACAACTGATAGAATAAGAATAGGATGTAAAATGTAACTAAGGCCACTTCCTTTTCTTAAAGATGTATATTTCTGTCCTTTTGTAAATGGGATCTTTATTCTAATACTGCAGCATGTACGCATTAACTGATAAAGTTGGCTTTTCATTTTCTAGCTTGCAGTATATGCAGATGCATTTTAAGAAAGCCTTTTATTATCTGACAGCTTTTTTTTTTTTTAAGCTATATTCAGGTAGTGTTAGGAACAATAGAACATGTTGTCTGAGTAGGGAATATAATGTGTGGCTAACGAGTATAAATATACAATTTTTTGAGCTTGTAAAGAGATAGGAGTGAAAAAATATACTAGCATAGGGATAATTAATGGAATCAATGGAATAAAGTATATAAATTTAATCTAGAGATCTAAAGAAAATTATTCTTTATTCACTGAAAATACTTCAATGAGGTAAATAAGAATAAAGAAGACAGTGCAGAAATAAAAGAAAAAGAAAAAATATTGATAGTCCAAGGGAATATTTCCAAGGGTGACTCAGGTACTTAAAATTCTTATCTTCTATCCCTGTAAAATATTTTGAAGTAAAATAAATTTAAAAATCCTTTTTATTTATTTATTTTTCTTAGACTTTGACAGGTACATCAGTTTGGCTTAGGTTTCTTCTCCATTTCATCTTACCATAATCCTACCAAACTAGAGTCATTGATAAAGAAATCGTTCTGTTCCCTTTAAAGCTTATTTATTTTTTAAACAGTATTTGTGTGTTGTTATTTTATTTTGTTTGTTGCAATATTTTAATTTCTCTTGATGTTTTCCAGAATCTTGTTTTCCAAAACACAGTTTAGCTTCCCACTGGTTAATGTCTCCTTGAGCTTTACTATAAATTTTACTGAGACAAACACATGCAGCTTGAGACAGCTGTCATGATAGAAAGATGTCAAGTAATGTTTTTAAGGCATTTTCAGTAATTTAATATTACTTGATGATGCTTTAATATTTGAGGTTTTACTCTTGGTTACTCAGTTTGCTCCCTATGACATCATCATACATCACAAAGCAACTACAAATTCTTTGACCTGGTCACACAGCAGTATAAAAACTACCTGCCTCGTGAGTCTTGGGGCTACATTTATAAAGTAATACATCTTTTCCATGCCATTAAATAGATCTATTACTATCACAGTACCATTTTTACGTAATGTTAGAGTCCTAGCGCCTAGCAAGAGATTATGTGATCTGAATACTACTGTCTTGACAGGTTTACGGCCATCATAAGCCACCAGGTATCTCTACTGACTCTAGAATGAGACTAAAAGCCCTTTGACTGTGATTTATGCCTTAAATTTTCTCTGAAAGGCTTTATGCAACTTTAATAGAATCTTCCTGTCAACTTTAATAGTATCATTCCTGTACTGAATGATACCTATTCACCTAATTTCCTCAGAGATAATTTATGCTGGCATTTTATTTTATGGCAGTGCTAAACAAGTTTATACTTGTTGACAGCATCATAGACAAAGACTTTATTTCAAACTTCCAAGTATGGGGCAGAATTTGAGCTCATGAACCATTTTTTCTTCCTACCAGTGTGGTCTGTATTGAGTTAATATGCTACAAGAAAGGAATTCAACATGATTCATTATAAAGATTTATAGAAAATAAATTAGAGAACAATAAGCTAAAAATGAAGACAAGCAACAGATTTATTCCAGCAATACCAATTCATATAATTTGGATTACTGAAAGATTTGAATAAGTTGGTCTTTTTAAAGTATGTGTATCAAAATTGACTCAGGTGTATGAGTGAAGAAATGTTTTGTCTTACACAGTTATCCATTCTAAAATTACATATAATATATAATAGCTGAATGTCAAAAGTCTCTGACCAAACTTCTGACTTATCCCTACTTCATTTAGTAAAAGGAACAGGGGGGGAAGATTTTTCTAGTAATTGTTTCAGTCTAAAGTCTTTACTGCTGTTAAATTCCGCTGAAGAATTTCATGAAGTACTAAATCAAAGTTTACTGAAAAATGCACAATCTATTGCTATTTAGCCAACTGAGAAAATGAATAACAAGGATGAAGTGTAGGCTTACAGATTTTATGTTAACTACTCATAATTAAAGGCTAGGACTGAGCATAAAAGCATAGAACAATTATATAAGGACTGTGAAGAGGGTTTTTTTATGGAGAAGTATTTTTTATTTTTATTTTTTATATCAATAAAACATGGATTTTCCCCTGTTCTGCACAAGGTGGGGAGGGAGAGAGATGTTGCAGCATTCTTTCCAGATGTCTTCATGAAAGGCCTGTAAACAAATAGTGCAATAAAATAGTTACTTCAATGAGGTAAATAAGAATAAAGAATAAAATAAGAATAAAAAGAGGAATATATGTAGATTGAGTAAATTTAACATCCCTATAAATGCAGGGCACCCAGCATTCACCTAGCATCAGATGGATCCCAGATGGAGTTTCCAGAGCACACTGCACAGAACCTTTCCTCTCTCATACTGTGTTGGCTTTTATCTTGCATAACAAACAAAAGCAAATATCTTCACCTGACAAGCTGAAAAGTTATTTCTGTCATAACACCCACCAGTGTGCATTGCTGGGCACTGCAGCATACTGCTTTACAACTGCTGCTCATACTAACACATGAACTTCACAAACACTTAAGTACAAGGCCCAGCAGAGAAGCTATAGCCTGTTCGTGGTCACTAACTCTTGCAAGGCTGCAAACACGTCCCATACTATTTAATAATTTTGTGTTGTTTGAATAGATTTCTTTTAATAAATGAGGGAAATAGGGCACAAATGGATATACTGGTCCTCCATCTTAAAATGAAAAGAAATTACTGAGATCTGTCAATAACTATGTATTTTTAAATTTGGGGACAAATATGTGTAAGCACTGAGTATAGGATGTGACTGAAGGTGCTAATTTTGGTTTAAACTAAATGAATGCTAAACAATATGTTCCTTAACATCCTTTCCATCTACAGATCTACCTGGTCCAAGTCCTTTGTCTAAAGACTGGAGATCTTTCTTGATTATAAGTCATAGGACTGATTAAAAACTATGTGAGGTTTCTTGACCTGTATTAAATGAGGTGATGGTAGTCATTTATGATTTTATATTGCACTCTTAAATAATGTCTCATTTTTCTTCCAGCTGATCTGTTAATTTTAAAATGAGTAAGAGTGAGGCTTTCTAAGCACTCTTTTTATCCCCTTTAATTGTTGTTTCTTCTTTATTATATAGCTCAGAACCATTTTGCGTTAACACAAATTAATGTGCTCTGTACTTAACATCTTAAATCATTTAATTTGATGCTATGTAGTTCCACACCATTGAATAGTTGTAATTTTTATTTTCTTTCCTATGTCACCTCTAGAAAAAAAAAAAAAAAAAAAAAAAAAAAAAAAAAGACTGATGAAAAGTAGTTTATGGCTAAATTTACAGAACCTCAAGTGCAATCAATTACATGGTTCTTTCCTCACAATGTGAAGAGAGAACTAACTTTAAAGAAAACCTTCCAGGTTTCCTTGGGGAAATTAATTTACTGTTTTTTGTTGTTGTTGTTGTTGTTGTTGTTGTTTTTCAGAAAAAGACTATATAAGATTGCATAGACAAAAACGTAACTGTCATCTGAATATAGAGAAATACAGAAACGCTGGCATACAAAGAACAAGGACACATCTAGAGTTCTGGGTCCATGTCTGGGTGCCCCAGTGCAAGAGAAGCATGGGATTGAGAGAACTGAAATTGTTTCTCCTGGAGAAGGGAAAGACCATGGGTGACCTTATCCATGTGTATAAACTCCTGATGGGAGGAGTCTCTTCCTTATTGGGGAGCCAGTCTCCTCTCTATGGTATCTATTGGAAGGACAAGAGGCACTGTGCACAAACTGAAAAATAGAGAATTCCATTTAAACATAAGAAAAAATATTTATTTTTTAAGGGTGATGAAATACTGGTACAGGTTGCCAAGAGAGATTGTGGAGTCTCCATCCTTGGAGATACTCAAAACCTAACTGCATGTGCTCTTCAGCAATCTGCTGTAGTTGACACTGGACAAGAGGAACACTCTGGGTCCCTCACAGTCAAACCTAACTGCATGTTTTCTTAAGCAATCTGAACATCTCAGTTATTGTGTGATGATTCCCTAATTCTATAAACACTTAGGATAAGTCAAGAGAATGATATGTGCACAATTCGTACAGCAGCGGTAAAACTTGCAAGAAGAGCTTTCTCATTGCTTCCTCAACTCTTGCCTCTCTGTTTCTTTCTTCCTCCTGTATGTCAAACTGTTAGATTTAACAGTTGGGCAAAGGAGAATGAATGTTAGCACCTTAGTATTCCCTCTTTGAAGCTGTCAGCTTTTATATATAATAAAAGCATATGCATGCTTGGTGTCAAAAAGAAGGTACCATGTGTAGTTGGTGGGAAGAATACTAATGTTTTGTGCTGTTAGTACAGGGTCTAAAATTGAAAGCCATACTAGTTTGTTAGCAATTTAGTCACCAAGAAGTTTCAACACAGTTGGATATCTAGAGGAAGCATAGGCAGCAGTGTAGTCAAGACTCCATTCAAAGCAATTCTCTTCTGAAAGTAACAGCCTGAAATGAGAAGAGCAAATATAAAAGCAGGTGACTGAGAAATCAATTTAAAATATGTTGATTCCTTTTTGACTTTAGCAGCAATTCAACAGAAATTCTGCCTCCTCATATAAAGGGGTACTACCAACCTGGGCAAGTGACAAGATAGCACACTGCATTAATCTTGGATTTTGGCAATTTATTGGATTGTAGTGGTTCAAATATTAAAAGAAAGGCAAGGATGACATTTGGAAATAGTATTCCCATAGCACTAATAGGTCAGAGGACTAAGCCATTTTCAAGATAATAAACAGAACACAGACTGAGCATATCTGAATGAGCTGTACTTATGTTCTATGGCGGGAAAGTGAAAATTTTTATTCCAGCACTCTATCACTTGCTGCTTTTTTACTTATATAGGGATGTCTCATTTGTACACTTCAAAGCACTGAAGTTAAAAAGTAATCACCACCTTCATTATATTAAGGGATAATTGAGTGACACTGTGTCTAAGGTAATATAATGAGGTAGCTCTGTTGAGAGAATTAATGAAATAAAATCAGACAATTAAAAAAGTAGTAGAAGAGAGAAAAAGGAAAAAAAAAAAAAAAAAGCCTAATGGCTGTTACCCAAAGCTGTGACTCATGAGCTTGTCAGAAAGTAGACTGATGCTTTCTCCAAGGGCCTCTCTATATATTTGATGATCTATCTCTTCTGGCAGAGCACAAGAACAAGAGAAATGCTGCACTGCACAAGGCAAAAATCCCATCTAGGCTGCAGTCCTGTCTGCAGCAGTGTCCAGTGAAAGGTGCTTGGGAAAATCATATTATTTGGGTCTTTTCAGGAATAATGGTTCTTCTTGCTTGTACTCTCAAGCTTGAGCACCCAACATTGTGTTTAATAATGTCTCTTCCATTACTTCTTCCAAAGTTTTTCTTTCAATGTTCATTAATGGTTTTAGCTTTTGCAACACTGTTTCAACAAATATCACAATTTCATTATCTAGTATGTGACATGTTCTCTGTGTTGTATTTCTTTCCTTTAAATTTTTCTGTTTCTTAAGATCACTATATTACAGAACACTTGTTTTTCAGTGGTGGCATTTCAAACAATTTATGACTTGCTGAACTCTAAATATTTTAAATTTGCACAGTTATGCTTTAGTCCTTTTTATTCTCTCCAGGCAGAAAGAGTAAGAGCTTACTGCTCTTTATTGGCATAATTAGTTTTCATTGATCTCAAAGGTCTAAAATCCAAATATTATATACAAGGTGGTCAAATACATCTTAAATTTTCATAGGAAAAAAAAAAAAAAAACTTCAACACATAGTTGCCATGCCATCCTGTAGTTCCCATTGTGGTCTTCCAAAGATAATGTCAAGTATCATACATCATGTCATCTTCAGTGGCATAGCTGTATTACAGCAATACAGAACAGTATCTTGTATGCATTTTTCTGTTTCATGTTATTCTCATAACTATGTTCTGAAATAAATCTCTTCAAAGTTCTGTTGTACTTACAGGAAATGATGAAAATTACATCACCTTTAATTATAAACATAATATACGTTTATGAAACATACTATTGATTAAAGGCTAATAGAGATAACTTGGGTGGGTGAGGTAATTTGGTCGTGGTGGGGTTTAACCCTATATTGATAAATCACAACTTTATCACATGACACAGAGAGTTTTATTTAATCTTAGTGTTAATCACTATTTCCATTGAATTACCTGTACATGTATTTTAGTGAATCAGAAATTAAATCATCTTAATTATTTCAGAATTGGTATATCTTTTGTGTTGTTTTTTTCTTGTTCATTTAATTTTTCTTTCTTTCTCTTTTACATGCTGCAGTTGCAAATATATTGTGGCGAGAGCAAGGTACTAATATAAATGTTTCCTTCATATTTTTCTGTATTTTAATGAAATGCTCATCTATTGTGCCTTGTGTTTGTTTTGTTGTTTGCTCATACTCTACAATTACAGTAATTATCTTCCTCCTTTGCAATATTTGAGGGATTTGGTTTAAAGAAAAAATGTAGTGGAAAATAATCCTTTAAATGTGTGTGCCTTTATGAAGTTTTGTGATGTTTAGGGAACATTTTCTGCTCCTTAGAGAAGGAGGAGAAAATAAACTTACCAAAATTTTAGACAGTTACTCAAAGGGATAGAGCAAGAAACTCAAAATGCAGGCCTTTGTTGTCTGACATGATAAAACTTCCCACCAATCAGCTTATATGCTGTTGGGCTTGATCTTGTCTGAATCATTCTTACTTGTCAATAAAATAATCTTAAACAGTTTATAATTGTGTATCTTAAGCAATTATAATCTTAAACAGTTAAAGTTGAGTTTCCTGTTTCTTAGTGAGACAAAACGTTTTCTTCTTTACGTTCTCAGGAGGGGTTTGTGAATGTTGGTGTGGGGAATGGAGATTTGTGATTCGTTTTGTGATGGACTGAAGAAAAAATATAAATACAGACAGTATCAGATGCTATTAGCATAGAAAGCATGGAAAGTATCTTATACTACGGAAAATAAGTATTAATTTTCATGTACATATAATATAATCTTTTCATAATCTTTTCATAAATCATACTGCAGAAAAAGTGTCACCATGGAGAAATGTCAAAAAAAAGTGTTGTCGTGAGCTCCCATCTCTTTGCTCTAAGTATCTGGATCTTAAGTTAAAGTTTTAATTTAGGAATTAATGTATTTCAGGAATAGAAATGTTTTGCTATGATTTCATGCTGCAAATAATATTTCTAGGTGTTTCTTAAATGAATATTTTACATTAATCTAAGAATTCTAAAATTTGTATTTTATTTGCCTAATTACATGCTAGACTTTGGCATTTATCAATGTTTACAAATATGAACTAGGATGTTGGTTTTATATATACATTTACATATATATATATATATAATATATATATATATATATATATATTTTTTTATCAGCTTCTCCGCTGGTATAAACAATCACTTGCCTGAACACAGTAGAGTTCAGCTATGATCCTCCTGCTCTGTTGGCCTTGCAGAGTATAAATGATGTGTTCAGAGTTTCATACAATTTCATTGTTAAAAGTTAAACTGATAAACAAACAGATGCTTATCTCAAAGTTTTCAAATGTGTGGTATGTTCTCTGCTTATTGGAAAGATGTCCAGCAAAGTGTTCCCTTGTGTTTTATATTGAACAAAACTGGAAAAGAATGGGTAAGAAAAGATTTTGAGGGTACCTTCGAATGTAATACACTAATATAATGTATACACAAACATAAATGTATCACTGTACATTTGGGAAACAAACCCAAACCCACCATCATTTCTTTTTTCCAAAATGGTGTTAGCCAGTTTTAAACATAGAATATCATTTGTCTAAGTGCAGAGAATAAATTTAAAGTTGTTGTTGCTTCTGGCAGAGAAACTGTATTATAAAAGTACTGTTTTATGTTGGGGGAGACAGGGAGAGAAGAAAGGGCTGCAAAATTACATCAGATGTCCTTAGAGGAACAGTTCTATATTCATAAAGAAGGGGCTTGCCTAACTGATTAGATATTTATATAGGTATTTGTAGATGAAAGCTTAAAGGAAGAGATTTGGGGTCATAAGCATAGGGATTATGTCACTGGATCCACAGATAAGGTTCCTTATGTGAACTGGCTGCTCTAACTGAGGAGAAAGGACATTTCTTACTGTGTCGCCTTCACTGACTTTGAAGAACATTTTGGTGTGCATTACTATCTGGACACCAGGAATACAGCCATAAAACTTTGGGCTGTGCTGCTATGCACAAATACTATCTGTAAATTAGCAAGTCTGCTTTGGAATATTGACAACTGAGGGGGACGTTTTAGGAGTCCTTTTATTAAATGACTGTATCGCTTCAGACTATTGGCTGATTTACTTCCTTTACTGTTTACTTTAGGGCAGTGGGTTCAGGGAGAAAGGAAGACTTTGTTTTCTCCCAACCAGATATACATCTTTATTTTTTGCTAAGATACACTTAGTTAGTTGCTCATCTTTGTGGTGTTCACTAGAAGGGGCAGCTTAACTTCAGACTTGTCTACAAGTTCCAGCTGTTCTTACAGGACACAATGTCAGGCACTTCCTAAACAAAGAACTTGGCATGTTATCTTATATAGGCTATTTGCTTTACCTGCAAAGGCAGCTAGAGTGAACATATTGCAAAATATTCCCTATGCCCTTGATATCCTATTAATAGATACATGTGATAGAAAGTTAGGAAAACCCTGCATGGAAGACTGTTCTTTCCTTCTTTTTTAGGACAACTTGACCAGAAGTGGGAATGATTCTAGGATATTTCTCAAAGATAATTGAACTTGCTTTTTCTGGGCATGACCTTGCGGCCTTATGCATCTTACAGCCTTTTAAATGACCTTATTATCTGTGTCATTCCTAATGTAAACTGTGAATTTGTATGTAGTTACATACATACAAACACCTATGTACATAGGGACATATGTGCAGAAACCCACACCTTTTGCCCCCCTAATGCTCACATTATCTTATTTGATATTAAGATGTTTTCTTTTTCTATTAGCATAGGTTTTCCTTTGGAATTTAGAATAAGCAGAGTTTCAGGCTCAAGTTTATTTTTCCTGGGTTTTATTCCTGTGATCATACACCAAATGTTGTTATGTGAAGTGGAAGCTTAGGTTCTCTACACAGGTGACATCTACTTTTTATCATTGTAGTGCAGTTTAGTTGTTAGAGTTTATTATAATTTTATAACTAAGTGATTTTCCTTTTCATAAAATTCTACAAAGATAACTAGTCATTCATCATAGCAAATGAACAGTTGTCTTAAGTAGCAAATGGTAAACTTGGAAGGATGTTCTTATTCATGGTCATAAGCATGATCTGGTTCCTACCTTCTCCACAAAACATTACGTCATGCCTCTCATTAAGCAACATTACAGTAGGATTGAATAGCTCTATGAATATTTGTGTCATTTCAAATTTGGACTGGATTTCCATCCAGCTCTGGCTTTCCAATAAAATTCAAGAGAAAATATTTCCTTTTTGGACTAAAAGAACTGTCAAATATAGCAAGGATTTATAACAAAGACTTTGAACTTCTCTTTCAATGCAATACAGAAATTATTTTAACTCTTCCATCCCTCAGGAAAAGAAAAACATGAATACATGAAGAATATATATTCATTTAATTTCAATGTAAATTATTTCATGAGAAGACTTTCATTACTTCAGCTGTCAAACTATAGATTGTATTTCTAGATCTATATTCATAAAGACAATGTCTTACCAATGGAGAAAACTGTGAAATTCTGAATAAGAGTTTTGTTTTAGTTTTACAACAGAATATCCCTTAGGATTGGTTGTATTAGCATAATACACATAAACAAACTGATCTTATACGAGTAATATGTTGAGGGTTTTACTTCAATACGAGGATTTTCTTTCTTGTGATTATTTAATTTTTACATTTCAATGTGTTTTTTTTTCCTAAGGTCTGGGAATTGGGAACATGTTTTATGTTTTTTATGAAGATGGAATCAAAGTAATACAACCAGTGGAATGTGAATTTCAGAGACATATTAAGCCTAGTGAAAAACTCCTTGGTTTTCAGGCAAGTTGGTTTTTTGTTTTGTTTTTAATTTACTTGTAGTATTTACTCAATTATAGTTTTAATTAAGAAATGCTAGTTTAGCGTTATCTGCTTGATAAGTTCACATATGCCTTCTCAGTTAATGTGTAACTTATAATGGTATACTCAAAATTTGTTGTCTTATCTTTGATCAAATTCAAACTTTCAGTTTTAGGTTAATCTCCTCTGCTTTTCTTACTCTTCTTCTTTGTCTTTCTCTTTTTTCTTTCTCTCCCTCTCTTTTCTCCCATTCCTTTCCTTTATCAGTTCTGTATCTTCTTTTTTTTCCTTTTTATTACCCCCCCTTTTTTTTTCATGCAGTTAGGTACATCTCTATAACTCAAGGATTAACACTCTTTTTATTAAATATAATATCTGAATTAATTATTTTAACCGTTTCTTTTTCTCCACTGGATGTTTGTTTATATCATTCTACCATGGATTTTGTTTGTCTGTATTAAACTGTCAGTTGTCATGAGGCAAATCCTTACCCTGATAAACAACCTTAGAGCTCCACTAAGTTAGTAGAGATGATCAATGCTTTGACTCCAACTTACAGTTCATATAAATAGTTTCAATAATGTTGTTGTCAGTGGATTTATAGCTGCTTTCACCAAATCCTGTGCGTTTATGAAGTAGCTTTTATGTATATCACTACAAAAAACAGTATTGAATTCTCCACTTCAATTTGTTCTTTCGTTGTTTTTCGTTTACTGCTAATAAAATCGCTAGCTGACATGATGCATGTTCTCACAGGAACACTTGGTACTAGTGACTACATTGACTTGTTCTATATGATCTATTAGCTTTTAAAAATAATAGCTTTTTCTCATTATTTGGATTTGAATGAGTGACCTTGAAATGAGAACCCATGTGTAATAACCCGTGAGCTGTACGGTTTGTTTTTTCCCTAATACCTAAAGCATAGCAGAACAGCACAAAGTAACAGCAGAAGTGTCTCATTGGAATTTGCCTCTTCAATTTACATTATTGATGTCAAAGGCTGCTGTACTCAATAGCAAGATTTATTTTAGTGTGAATAATTATGCTTTGAACAGCTAATCATACCTTGATTTGTACAGCTTAAGTGAAATTAGGTTGACACAGCCAAAAATAAGCCAAAGAGCTTTTTTATGGCTGTTTAATTCAAAAGCTGATTATTTAAGAAGTCTGTTAAAATTGTATCGGTCTAAAGTGCAAGCTAGATTTTTAGTGTATTTTTATTGAAATGTGGTAATAATCAGGATGGATAAGTCAGACTTAATTCCTTTTTGTTGCTTTCAAACATAAATTAGCATAATAATTAACCCCCTCACCCATCCCTAAAAAAGAAACCAGGAAAGCAGACTACTTGACAGCTTTCATTTTCAAGTAGGCGTATAGACTTGTGCTTTTTTGGGTATCTCTGGTTTGTGGGTAGCTGTGGTAAAATCAATAGCCAGAAATTAAGCTTTGTACTTGCATGCATGTCATTTTGGCCATTAAATTCAACAATATTTCTACTTATTCTTCTGAGCACCAAAAACTTCTTCCTTGACTTATAATAGAACTAAATAAATCTTTATTCTTGTAAGAAGAAAAAAAAAAAAAGGATGAAATGTGAATTTAAAAGAATTTCTTGCAAATACTGCTAATAGTGTTACTAATAGTAATACATATAATAGTATATAACTGGAAAAAAAAAAAAAAAAAAAAAAAAAAAACAACTCATGGACCTTTAGATAACTGTTGCCTCCTTTGCAGAATGTCTTATCTTCCTCTTTGGAAAAATCGTTTTCTCTAAGTAATGATAACAAAATGACTTAGTTTTATCCCAGGGTCAAATTTTTACCTAGCTCAGTATGTGATTGTTTAATGGTAAGAGGTGGTGTTTTAAATTGTTTGCTATTAATTCTCTTCAACTGTCATATAGCTGCTAATCAGAGATGTTGCGGTATTGCATATTTTTAGGTTGCTTTATATAGCCTTTCAAATTTATGGTGGCTATTGCTAAGAGAATCTGTGTCATTTAGCTCTTAATATATACGTATAGGAAATCATTTAATGCTTGCTTCAAACTCTTCAATTTCTTTACACTTTTCTCAATTAGCTGTTCAAATGATTAGTAAAACCCCAGTAGACCTGTTCCATTGTCAAATATTTGTTAAAGTGTAGAAACATTTCTAAATTCTACAGTGCAGTTTAGGTACTAGAAGTGATATACATGTGATGCTGCAAGGTTCCTGACAAGTAAACAGGCTTTCCTGTTTACTTGTCAGCAAAATAGAATTACCTTTAGGTGAGCTTTGTAAAAGTATGAACTCTGGTGTTTCTACATGGCATTGCATTGTGTTGGGAATGAGTGGTGCAGTATTTACACATGCTTATTTAGCTATGCTAATTTTGCTAAAGGTAAATACAATTTCTCAATAACGATATACTTGAGAACTCTTATCTAAATATTTAATTGCCTCTTATGCAACTGAGTGTCAATACAGTGAAGCACTTTAGTGTGTGCCTAACATGGGAATCAATTAGACTTTTATTGTGTTTAAAGTGAAGGAAAAGATTTAGTGCTTTACTGGATCATCTTGGTTCACAGGAAGTTATAAAGAGCTTCCTTCACTCCTTCCCAGAATCATTTAAATTACTGGAATATTCTAAGTACCAAATGAAAGTTGACTTTGATTGGGCTAATATTGACAATTCTGTTTAAACTATTGTCAAATACATCCTTATCCATACTCCAAGTAGAGCTTCTCAGCAGTTAAATGTCTTCTCATTCTGAAGTGTTTGGGGCATATTCCTTGATAATATGCAACCTCTATTTATGTTATGCAAATTAATATTATCCAACACCCTTGAATTCTAATTCTTATGCAACAGTGTTTTTATTTTACCCTCCAATTAAAATAATTGGAGAGGTGTGGGGGGGGTCAAGGCAATTTAAAAATGTCTTTGTTGAGATTGATAGAAAAATCATTCTGGTTTCAACATAATTCTGATTCCCTCTTTATTACAAGAACTAACACATCATGGCCATATTTCAGAATAAAATAGATAAATGTGTGTTTGAATAAACTGAGACTTCTAATATTTGAAGTTGAATATTTGCTAAAGGTGGGAACAGAATGCTTAATTTCATAATAATTTTCAAAATGTGACTATGTGCCAGAGCAAAGTTTCCACAAGATGTGAACTTGAGACATGGTAGTTAGTCCACATAAATTTATTTTGTTTGCATATTTACACTCTTGTGACACAGGAAGTGTAGCAAATGCAAAATTGTTGAGGAAAAGGAAATTAAAAAGGTCCCCAGTGATTTTCACTATTGAATAACAAGTATGTTCATCATATACAACTTCCTGTTGTAAGATGGAATAGATGATATATGGATTCAAACCTGGACACATACACTCCTGTAAATGGTCATCTGACTATTAGCTAATTAAAGCACAGGTGGAGTTTTGATTATACTGCTTAAAGAGATTTACTCAAATTCTTGTTAAAACACTGAGGACTCTTGCATTAAGTCTAGATTTATAAACAAGGGGTTTGCACACACAAATCTGTAAACACGTGTTTTCTCCTGAGAATTTTGCCCCAGTCTAGTTTGAAAAACTTTCTGTAAGGATTTATGTTCCTCCATTTGCTGACATGATGTAGGGTGAGGCACTTTTTGATTAAAAGTCTGGGAAAAAAAGCAATGAAATAAGTTAATGTTTTATCAGATGTTAGCTTTTTCATAGAATGAATTAGGAAAAAGTAAATTGCTCATATTTTAATTAGAAGAAGAAAATGGTGGTTTTATTCTTATATTTTAAGGAGAAATTATTTTAACCAATTACCCAATCTCTGGGGAAATTAATGTAGAGACTTAGAATTATTGCTTCCAATGTAAAAGAAATCTGAACTGTCTAATCAGATAACGGTTAACTTCTGAAAAGTAAGATTTTGGTTCCATTGATTGAAGTTACTTCTGGAGCTTCTAGATAAATGTGGGCTTGAATAAGAAGGGAAACAACTGCATAAACCCATTGTTGCTGGGAAAAAGTCTATTTTGGATATGAAAATTTGGGTGTATATTTTTTACTGTTGCTTTAGAGAAACACTTTTTTTTAAGTTTTGGAGCAAAGTGAGAGTTGGCATTGTGTTATAGGAATTTAGAACAAAAGCAATATTCTAAAATGAGTAAATTGAATTTGTGTGAATTTATCTTTTACTTTCTTTTTATTTTTTACTTTTGATCTAAGAAAGTATGGTGCTTTCTTCTTGCTGTATTTGAAGTGGAAAAGAAGGATTGAGTTTTACGAATTATCCATATATTAAGAATCATGCTCTGTAGTTTCTAATTTAAATAATATATGTGTATGCATACATCTATATACATATATATGTGTTGTTTAGGTATATATCTTTTATATCGAGAGAATATTTGGAAATACATTTCAATCTGTGTTTTAAACTCAGATTCAGGAAAATAGCTCTGTTCAGGTATACCTCCACAGTGGGAGGTATGATTAATCATTTACACTAATCTATATGATGCCATGTGAGAGAAATCTAAATTCCTTCAGTGGGAGTTGGTGCTATTTTTACATGGTACATTGAATGTGCCCTTGTAGAATCACAGCACCAAAAAATGAAGAAAACTAAGGTGAGTTTCTAAGAGAGATGACTAAAAGGACACAGGATAAACATTTAAAGATACAAACATTTAAGGATGCATTATTTGAAGTAATTGTTCGTGAGGACGCAACAGGAGTGTGTAGAACAATCTAAAAGTAGTTATCTGTTTAGATGAAGCATAGAACTAAGACAAGGCATATTTAGAATAAATATAAAGCAAAATTTGAGATCAGTGAAACAACTGAAGTGACAGTTGCACAGAAGGCAAATGACAATAGATCTCATGATTGCACATAATATTAGAAACATACTTGTTTATGTTGACACTTCACTTTATGCAATGAAAAGCTTTTAGCCATGTTAAAGAAAAAAGTTTGCTTTGTCACCATGCTTATCATTCTTTAAAAACAGATTTTAAATCTCTTGAGAGAGTGCATGGCTTTTTTAGCAGTGCAAGTTAAATATTGTTCTTTATATGTCTAAGTTCTGCTGAATGTCCTGATTATGTGCCATCCCATGGAACCCGAGTTTAGTAACTTTTCCTTATCACTGTGATTTCTGAAAGACCTTCCCTTTGTTGGGTTTTAAGAACCACATAGGAACAAGCAGGGGCTATTGATCTTCTGTAAAGAAACTCCTTCAGTTAGAGCTCAAAATTGATTTATTTCTTATTTTGACGTATAAAGATTGAGTGTATTTTCTCAAATCTACAGAGGCACAGCAGGCAAATAATGTTGATGAAAGAGAAAAGTTAGCATTGAAATGCATCATCTACTTCTTGAAAACATTGCTTAGTACTGGATATGCAGACATTGGTCACAGCCAACATAGGGAAAAGTCCCTTTTCATAAGGGAAATGTCCCGTTTAAACAACTTTCATGACAAGGCAAGCCACCCAGTTGACCAAAGGAAGCCAGTTGATGTAATTGTTTTGGATTTCAGCGAAGCTTTTAATAACGTTTCTCACAGTATCTTTCTGGATAAAATGTCCACCATACAGCTAGACAAATATATAATACAATTGGTGAACAAATGGCAGATGGGTCAAGCTCAAAGGGTTATAGTAAATGGGGTTATACCAGGCTCTGATGGATTCTGCACCTGGAAAGGGACAATGTGAATATACGTGTGCAGACTTGGGGGATGAGAGGATGGAGAGCAGCTCCACAGAAAGGGATCCTGGGGGTTTTGGTTGATGGCACATTGAATGTGAGTCAGCAGTGTGCCCTGGCAACCAAAAGGGCCAGCCATGCCCTGGGACGCATCAAGCACAGCATTGCTAGCCAGTCAAGAGAAGTGATTGTCCCTCTCTGCACTGGTGCAGCTTCACCTCAAGTAACTCTATGCAGTCTTGGGCTCCACAGTATAAGAAGGATATAAAACTATATATATATATATATAAAGCTTCCAAAGGAGGGCTGAGAAGACAGTGAGATTCTAGAGGGGAGAATGTCTGAAGAGCGGCTGAAGTCCCTTGGTTTGTTCAGCCCAGAGCAGAGCAGGTTGAGGGGAGGCCTCATGGCGGCCTGCAGCTCCCTCACGAGGGGAGCGGAGGGGCAGGAGCTCAGCTCTGCTCTCTGGGGACAGCGACAGGACCCGAGGGAATGGCATGGAGCTGGGACAGGGGAGGGTCAGGCCCAGGTTAGGGAAAGGTTCTGCACCAAGAGGGTGGTCAGCGCTGGGACAGGCTCCCCAGGAAAGTGGTCACAGCAGCAAGCCTGTTGAAGTTCAAGAAGTGTTTGGAAAATGCTGTCAGACACATGATGTGCTTTTTGGGTGGTCCTGTGTGTAGCCAGGAGTTGGAATCTTCCAACTCAAGAAGATCCTTGTGGGTCCCTTCCAACTCAGGATGTTCTGTGATTCTATGACGTTCTGTCACATTACATTACCCTTCATTTAAAAGGAGTCTAAGGCTTAAAAACAGAACTCTTTTTTAAGATCTCATAAACTCTTTCTGTTCATTGTACACTGAAATCATCATCTACTGACATATCATAATTATTTGCACAGTGACCAGTTATGATGCATGAGACAGAGCATTTTAAATTAGGAGGAAGTGCAGATAAATGCTAAAAGCAAATAATACTTTTAATTTGAATTGTCCCTTGCAATGAGAAGAAGAAAAATGAGGGAAAAGAGAAATAGGTCAGGAAAACAACACCACAACACCAACAACAAAATTTGACACGTTGTACCTCTCCATGAAAAATGCTGTTTGTTTTTACATACAGTTGATGTTCGTTATAGAAATAAATCATGCTATTTCATTAAGAGAATTTCTTATTATGGTAATGTGTTTGTCCAAATATTTTTTAATTTTGATAAAAACAAAACTTTACTAAGAATAAATAGAAGCAGAGATATAAATACATGTATATATATGATGAACAGTCTTATATTTGTAAAGTAAGAATAGTGAGTATAAACTATGAGAGTTAGGAATTATGGACTATGAAGTGTGATTTCACTGAAATCAACAGGAATTTTGTTGTTGTTTTAATTTCATCCTTTTGCCAGGATGGAAGGACAGAGGGATAAGGAATGGTAATTTGAAGCTATTGATTTATATGGGGTTTGACACTTGTGTGATAGGCCTCTGCAATGTCTTACAGCAAGAGCAAACTTCTGAAGCAATGTATCCACATGACCAGAAAAGCAGATCCCTCTCAGTACTGGTGCTTTGTCCCAATAGCATGTGACAACTTGCACCACAGCTCCTCCTCTTCTCTTACCTTCCAGCTACACAGTCATCTTTCCAATTTTATATTTGTGCATCTTGAACCTGCCATACTGTTGTGTCCTCAGATGTAAGCCTTGTCTATAACTGCATTTCTTTGCAAGATACTGTGATGATGCAGAAGGGGGAGTTGTAAGCTACTGTACAGTAATGAGATATTGTGTATCTAATTTGTGTGCATCTTATGTTTGTTATTTTTAGAAAGGTTTCATGCTTACTTTATTTCTGCACGTATTATTGTTTCAAATGGGTTTCTTTCTCAGGACATGTGTAGAAAACACACATCCTTTCTTTGAGGACAGCAGTGCTAATGCTGCCTGAATGTATTGAAGTATGTTCCATACTTAGAGTGCTTCTGAGTAGTGTGGTGCTTTCAACATGCAGATTAGCTAGCTTCAGTATATGCCTCAGCCTAATGTCAACTTGCTCTTTTTCCTTCCCTAAATTTTCTTAGATTTGTATTTTACAGTTAAAAAGGGGGAAGAAAAAAGGTTATTTTTCTAATTTTTCTTTATCTATTGCATTGTTAGCTGTTCTGATTCTCACACTTTCTCTGTTTATTTTGAACTGTAGGATGAAGTTTGTCCCAAAGCTGATGGAGATCCTGTTCAGCGGTGTGTATGGGCAACTGCTGTTAATGTAAAAGACAAGTTCATTTACGTGACTCAGCCCACACTCAACAGAGTACTTATTGTTGATGTACAGTCTCAGAAAGTTGTACAGGTATTTCTAATTTTTGAGTTGATGTCTAATTTGATGTCTAAGTTTTTTTCATTTTTTTGGAAAAAAAAAAAAAAAAAGATGACATTAGTTTGAGAGTAAACAGTATCTGGAAAAAAGCTTATTTACATTCAACAACAGTTTGTTTAGTTATTGTTCCTGTAAATAGTCAGTTGGCAGGGGCAGAATCAATATGAAAAAATACCTCTTATGAATATTAAAGAGTTGAGGAAATACAGTTCTTTGGAAAATTTCTGAATTGAAGTACTTTCCCTTGAAAATGAAGGTATAGAAGAGTATTTTATCGTAATGGAATTTAAACATTTTGACAGGAAAGGTCAAGGGGTTAGGTTGGCTACAGAAGATGGAGGGCTGTTATTCAGTAAACTTTCAGATAGAGAAATTGCTGGAATTGTGGAAGACACAAGACCAAGATTGGAGGCTGTGGTCTGGAACTTCTCTATTCCTGTCTGCCATGTAGGTAGTACTGTCTGTTTCTCAGCCTCTGAGACATTATTGGAGATACTCTGCTTAATAATTCATTGGCTAAAAGAGAGAAAATGATGCTATGGTACAGAGATTAATTTACTCATACGGTTTGTAGAAGACCTTGTACTAAAGGCAATGCTAAGATACATACTAGAGTTTGGAGCAGTACAATTGCCTCAGGAGAGCCTGCGAATCACAATATAATTCACATGGTCTCATTGGGATGGAGTAAAAATTGAAGTTTGGTTGCCACTATAGAAATCAAACACTATAACCAAACTACTTGTGGCTTCTCTCCTACTATCTCTCTATCTCTCTCTTTTTTTTTTCTTTCTTTCTCCCATTTCCACTGGTATCCATGCATTGTAAGTGGTGCCAATGTGAGGTTAAATGAGTGATTTACACAAGGACAGGTTTTATTCTGTTGAATTGTCAAAGGCATATGAGAATGCATTTAGTAAATCATAGCTATAAATCCAGCATATTTTTTTGAAATACTTTCTGATTATGAAGAGATTATTTAAAGTCTTAAAATATTTATGTTTACAAGGCATATAAAAAAGGCAAAATCTAATTATTTTTGCTATTTGGGTTCTGCCTAGTGTTCCTACCATATTTTGATAGGTTTCTGGTTTAGGTAGGTTTTCAGGTCTTGAGGTTTTGACACCACATGGGATGTTCTGATTCAAATGTTAATTATACAAATGATTGCAAACTATACATAATATCTACAGTTAATTATAGTATCAAAGCATCTATCAGAAACATGTTTTTTAGTTAAACATAACATGGACTTGTATTAGAACTCTAATTTATTTTAAATAAAAAATACTTAAACAGAGATTTTCTACAGGCTTTTTTTGCCTTTTCTAGCCAATAAATGAATAAAAATCTTTAATCCAGAGATTATGTATATTAGTATACCATATATATGATATATACTAGTATAAAATTTTAAAAAATACATAGTAAAACTGTGAGTTTTAAATTAAATTATCTTGACAAAACATTTTAATTCTTACCATTTTATATTCTTTAAACATCTATATTTACTACCTTGTCAGTCCATTGACTCAGTAGACATAACTTCATTCAAAACCTTAACCACTACAAATGAGGGAGGGGATGGATAAAATGATTAAAAAAAAAAAAAGTTAAAAAGTTATTAATATATTTGTTCCTTTTCTTATTTTTCTTTTGTTATTACTATTATCATTATTTAGTTAAGTTTACCTTCGCATATCAAAGTAGAAGTGAATTGAGTGTTTAATGAATTGGTTTTCTGAGAATAAGACTTTTTTACAGCCAATTTGATGTACTTCAGGAAAGAGACTGAAAAAAAATATCTCACTGCAATCCTATTCTTTGAAGAACTGGAATTTCTAGCAGTGAGTGATTTCCCTGGTCTCCAACTGGCATTAATTTATCATCTTAATTTGTCAAACTGATGAGTGATATCCCAATTTAATTGCATTTATTAACATTTAGACTTCAATGACAAGAGAGACAATATTGTGCCTTTAGAGCTTACTGAAATAAGTTAAAAAAAAAAAAGTTTGGAAGTTTTGCAAGTTGTTTTGAATTTAGGTTTAATGGAATAATTTTATCAGTAGACATTTCTAATTTGCTTTAAATGAGATTTGTTATTATTAATTGTTTTATTCTGTCATTAACGGTATGCCTAGAGATACATAACAATACATGTTAACTAAAGAGTAAAATTCAATAAATTAGCCACCAACTAAAAGTATACCCCTCCTCAACAAAGATAGAGAGGGACTTTCCAGTTCTTGTACAGAGTTAGATTAAATATTCAAGTTTCTGTAATGGTCTAGGCTTTGTGCATTATTTCTGTGCTCCTCAGAAGGCATGTTAAAGTAAACCAAATACTACACAAGCCTTCATGCTAATCAAGGGAAAAACAACAACAGCTACAAAAAAAGTATTGAAAAATAGAATAGCATTGCTTTTTCCATTACTGTAATAATAGCCAGGTCACCTTTGAACAGCCTTTTTTTAGGAAACATATTGATGTGGTTTTGCTTATTATGGTATTTTGTTTGAAGTACTATTATGTATGTTATATTTATTAATTTATGCTATAAAAGTTAATGAAGAAAATGTGTAAACAAGTGTACATGTATACATTTAGATTATGTATATAACTACATTTTAGGATTATTTGTTTCTATGAAAAATATCTTTATCAAGATAATTACTTTAAAAAGATCCTAGAATAGACATTTTAAATTTCAATATGTTTCCAAATTAGAGACATGGATGGTGTATCTTTAAGGAGGTATACATAGGTATACATATGATTTAGCCAGGTATATCTAAATCATAGATAATAAAGTTAAGAAAAATATTTACTTTCATTTGTAAGTTCTTGAAAACAAGTACTGTTACCTGTAATTGTTTGGAACTGCTTAGCAGCATAAAGTTAAGTAGGATGACTTCAAGGCTTGCTGATATAACCACAGTCATTTAGATAGAACTGATAGAACTCATTGTCATTTAGTACACTGTGTTGGTGGCATTTGAGCCTGGAATAGCTAGAGACAGCTGTGATAGCACGTCTCCAAGACTCAGCTTCTTTTTGCTGTCTGCTCTTTTCTTGAGAGTTGCATTATCCTTGCATGACTCAGGTAATTCCTTCTCCTCGAGGCAGTGCCATGGCCGAAATCCTGAACACAACTGATTGCTCACGGAGCAGAACATGCACGAGACAGACCTTTCATTTGAGGACTCCAACTTGACTTTTGATACACCTAAACAAAATAACTATACAACAGCCACCAAAGTATTATTTTAGACTAATTGTCTTCTATTTGCAGTAGAAAATGTTATGAAACTTTTCCAAGGGGGCACCGTTCTGTTTTTAAATCATCTGGTGAGCAGCAACCTGTCTTCATTTTCAATTTTCTAAACGAAAAAAAAATGATTTTTTTTTTTTTTACATGAAATTGTGACTTCCAGCACCTCGGGAGTACAGTTAAGTATCATCAGCAATCTCAGCCAGCCATTAGTGCATTATCTTGAGGATCTACATCATTACTTTAAATTAGGTTCACTTAATTAGCCAGCTGGTACACTCCCTGACAAACTGATAAACAAGCTGTGCTTTATTGTTCCATAATAGTGAGACTTAAAAACAATTTCCACTTATTTTTTCTGCTTTAATGATGAATGTAGAAAAGTAATCCCCACAACTGTTACCTCATGCAGAATGTCTCTTAATCAAATTGTCTGTCCTCCCTTTTGATACCTCTGAATTATTCAATCTTTCACCCAAAAAAGGAAGTGTAGATCTCAACTGCCTAAAAGCTTTTTAGTCTCTGGAGACAGAACTCAAGGTTGTAGGGAAAACACCTCACATCTACAAAAAGTAGGAATCATATTTGGGAAACATTTATATATTAACAGGCTTACCAACTTCAACAGTATACACTTCAGCAGAGTTGGCTGCAGTAACATTGTGTTGGTTTTATGCAGGACAGTGCAGGAACATCTCGTGTTGATTCACTACGTGGTTTGAGAATACTTTCCCTTTTTAGCCATTTTCCAATAATTTGTGTAGCTTTTAACCGATATGTATGAAGAGAGGGATGGTAGGGGAGGACGGTAAGTATATTTTTACTTGATTTAAAATGTTTATTTTCACCTTCTTAATAGCTTCAATATGATGCGGTTTTGATGTCAAATATTAGAACACATAATGGATAAAAATCAGTGATTCAGTAACTTCAAATTAATCAGAGAACTGTTTCATAAACTGACAACATATTTTTAAATATGATCTTAAAACATCAGGAAATGTATAAATGTATGTCCAGTCATCATTTTAATTTAATCATATTTATTATTTTTCTTTTTAAAATGTGACAAAGTAAGAATTCCTTCTCTTATTATGCTGCAGGCAGTGAGTACAGATCCTGTCCCAGTGAAACTGCACTATGATAAATCACATGATCAAGTCTGGGTTCTGAGCTGGGGAAATATGGAAAAGAATTCACCAACTTTGCAGGTGGGTATATTTATCAGACTGATTATATGCTATGAAATCTAGATAGGCTGAATCTTTATATAATTGAGACATTTGTATATTTTCCTTCCTCGTTATGATGACCCAGCAGAGGTAGTAAGATAGATAAATAACTTTGCTTTAATATGTATATATATTTTCAATACCTTTACTCAGAACTGACAATGTCAATTTGATAGAAGGCTATTGAATACCAGTAAAAACAGCAGCATGTTTTGCCACTATTCCAGTCTTTTGAGAGCAAACTTGCTGCTTATGATGTTTTTGCCCGTAATTAGAGGATACATTGGATTTTAGGCATATTCATATTTCACTGAAGTGTAAAATATAAGAGTAAGTAAAATAAGATAAGACAGTTCCATCTTTTTTTTTTCTTCAGATGTATAATAAAAATTTTTGTTTTTCACATGGCTTCTGAGCAGTGGCAAGCCTAGAGACAGCCACTAAAGAAACATTTCAAGAAACTGTAATTGCGTTGCTACCTTTTCAGTACTTTCTTCTCCTAATTTAAAGTAATCCTATGAGAATATGGAGATAGTCTTTGTGTCATAATTTCAAAATTATTTCAATTTGTTTTCCTTTTTCTAGAAGTCAGTGGAGTCCCTATTTGTTTTTAAATAAGTGAAATTCAAATGTAAGGCTTAAATAGGAAAAAATGAGTAACATTTGAAAACACCTTTTTAGCACCTCTGGACTCTTAGTAACTGTGAATATGCAAGATAATTTGTGGCAGTTTTTCTGTCACTCCTCCTAAGAAAATGACTGATAATTGAGTCACACGTATCGTATTTTAAAGCCAGTGATCATCTTCACTCTCCTTTTTCCTTTACACTATCTATAATCAATTCTATTCCTTTTTTAATCCAGTCTTAAGACCATGTAAATGATTATCGTAGTGACTATTAATATGAAATTGTCTTTTACTTGTCCATAAAGATTTACTGCAGAGTAAATCCTGTTCAGGATTTGAGGAAAATTCAAGGAAAATTGGTTCAACAATTTAAGGAATATGTAAACTGAAACCAACTTGCTCTTCTGAAATATATATGTGCTATATTGAATTGCCTCATGATTGACAAGACTTGGGAGCGTGCATAGGCATAACTTCTTGTGAATCAATTAATAATATCTTATATTTTCACTTGGGCTGAAGTGCTTAAGAAACATAATTCCAATCTAGGGTCAGGTGTGAAAAAGGGTAAATAAAAATACTAGTTTGTGCTAACTTCTAGAGACTTTAATAATGTATGTGAATATAGACTTTGTTAGAAAAAAATGCGGAAAAAAGGAAATATGAAGATCAGGTATGTTAGGTATGTAACAATTCTCTGAAATCTAAAATGCTGATCAGCTTTATCCACTGTCATTTGTGTTATCATTTCTAGCTGAAGATTAACACAGCAGATGGAATACAGAGGCAATACTGTATGAATGTACTTAGAAATAGATTAAATTTTGAAGGAGTATTTCCATAGTTTGTAATAATGTTACTTTATATAGGTGATAACACAAGCCAGTGGGAGTGTTTCTCATCACACAATCCATACTCAGCCAGTAGGAAAGCAGTTTGACAGAGTAGATGACTTTTTCATTCCTGCTACTACCCTCATCATTACCCATATAAGGTAAGTTTTAACTCAGTTACAATTAACTTTCAAGTGAACTATAATGTTGTCTCCAAAGAAAACAAATTAAAGATAACCTTGAAAATGTGAGACCATGGCTCTTCAGTATCAATTGAAAAGACTCTTTTTCGTATACAAACTTCATCTGAGTTTTATTGAATAAAGGCTCTGAGTTTATCAGAGCAAACATTTATTAGAATGTGTTGTTTTTTCCTTTCCTCATCAAACATTCAAAAATTCCATTACTCTAGGTACTAAAGTTGAGATGTAGTATCACCTGGGGTGTTTTTGAGGAATTGATAACTAACATTCAGATAATTCCCTAAATTAAATCTTAATTTGGAAAAATCTTAATTTGGAGCATAAATCTTAATTTGGAAATGATACTCCCTAATTTCTTCTACACCAGAGCAATTGTTATATAAAGTATTTGCCATGTTGTGTAATATATATGTTGCATTAAAGTTTTTGTATTGATAAACAGACCAGAAAAGACACTTCCAGAGTTTTGAAAGGAATTATGATACACATAACTTAAGTCTTTCTGAACTAGAGTCTCTTGCTAATTCTGTTCTATGTTTTTTTTAATCAGGCTATCTGTTCTTAAAACAAACCATGACTGTGTGGACTCTTAAATAAGAGTGTAAAGCTGTGCAAAACAAGCAAGCTGTGTAAACTCTATTTAGATGCATGCATAAAGTTTTTCTGATTTCATGGGTGCTGAGTAAATGTAATTCTTACATCTTAAAAATGGTTTGCACTATAATCCATACTGTAAATCCATACTGTAAAACACTAAGTTCTTGGGACCTTAGTTATTTCTCTCAATGAATGTAGGATTGTGTGTCCAAAGAATGGAATACAGGAAAAGGAATAGACAACTTTTGGCTGCGATAGAAATATACCAAGTATGGAAAACTGGAAGGAAGTAACAAGTTGGGTTTTAGAGACTTATGGGACAAGGAAAGAGAGTGTGAGGAAAAGAGGGCAAAGTTTAATACAGTAAAGCAGAAATCTTTTCAGAATTTCACTAATGCCTCTTAAATGAAAATCTACTTCTATTTTTCTTCCTCAAAATGCATTAGTAGGAACATGAAATTTCATTTTCCTTTAATGTTTTCTGTAACATTTCTACCTGTAGGGTAGAAAAATTCTGCCTTCTAAGATTTGTACATCTGAATCTTACATTAATAGTTATTAGCACTTTGCATGCTTAGAACTGTTAGGTTATTAGCAAAGTGACACAGATATATTTCAGTGCAAATGACCTCAGCAACTAATTAACTTACTTGCTTATTGTGCCCTTCTAAGTTCAAGTATCTATAGGAATGCTCTAATTAGGATGATTCTAACTTTTCTTCAGTTATGAGAAGGCATCATTCATGTTTAGCTAAAATCTCAAATCATATATGCATCTCTATCCAAAAAAGATTTTAGTCTCAAAAAAGATGTAGTCTTTTTTTGAAAGCGAAAACATCAAATTTAGGGTGATTTTACAATTGGTTCCAGAATTTAATCTAAAAAATGTGCCTGTGAAGAATCTAGTCTCTATCAAAAAAAGAAAAAGAACATTTTTAGTTTTCTACAAAACTCTTAACAAGCAAATTAGCAATCAGCCATATGTACTTTAAAAGGAATGTGTAAACTAATATGTATGAATAGGAATTGATTCTAAGTACCATTACTGCCACATTGCTTTAAATAAGTAGATAAATGCACGTTGTGTTCCTAACCTCAGCCACAGAAAACCATTAAATAATTCTGCTATATTTGGAGCAGGCAGGCTTTGAGAGAACAGAAGCTACTACTTCATAAACTACCAGCATTAGAGGTACTATCCTTCTGACTAATTGATTTTGATGTTTATTGCTAAATCATTGCCCTAGGGAAGGCAAATTTGTTCAGCTTTATCTTTAAGGGAATTTACAGCTGGTGATTTCACCTGCATAGCTCCCTAAAACATTGCCAAAGACTGTATTGACAGAAGAGGGCAGTTAGTGATCTACAATGACTGATTCAGTTGTTGTCTCCTTGGACATTTTTTTAAGCTAAGGGATCCTGTTGCACACTTGTATGTGATATTAAATGAATTAAAGTTACATTAATGTGTGCAGGTCTTTAAAAGTCCAAGACCTGACTGCTGTGGCGGGGGGGAGAAAGTTTATCAGTCAGCATTTCAATAAATATTGGCATGACTTAACAATTTTGAAAATATTACACAATGCATCACCAAAAATTGTATTGAATTAGTAAAAATGCTTGCTTTGTTTAATGGAATGTAAAATAATTCTATACACTATAGGCAAGCTCATTTATTTACAAGATACATATTCTATCATATAGTAATATAATTATTCATGCAGATTTTTGCTATAAAAGGATCAATAGAATAGCACTGATACTTAGATACATTAATTTTCATGTAAATAGGAAAAGAAAGGTATGAAAGATATCATACATGGAGGGGAACCAGGAAAAATAGTTCCAGTCCAAAGACAGTGGAACTAAAAGTCCAAAATTCATTTTGTCAAACTCAATCTATTTGAAATTGGAATTCTGTCTAAATAGGTCAAGTAGTTGCTGTGTATGGTGAGTCACAACTACCTCCAGCTGAAGAGTCATTTTACCTGTTCTGTAAGTGAGTTAGGATGAAGGAGAAGATAAAAGAGAGACTAAGAATGAAGAGAAAACCTACAGAATTAGAAAAATAATATTAAATTTAATTAAGCAGTGAAAAAAAAAAAAAACAAACAAGTGACTAAAGGTATACAATGAAGGTGGACATAATTTTCAGAACTAATATAATTAGTTTTGTGACTTGTGTTTTTTTCAGATTTTTTTATTCAATCACAAGCCAAAAAAAAATAATTGCTGTAGTCTGACATGAGGCCTGTAATATTCTGTCCAATACTTAAACCATAGATTTTGGGTTATGTTTTTCTTAACCAACAAAATCAATTCAACTGCAATTGTTTTTTACCTTCTCATGAACTTTTTTGAAATGTAAAGAATCTTATGTTAGCTTTCTAAAATACTACCTAATTCTGAGCTTCTGATTCTATTAAAAATAAAGACTACATAGAGAAATTTTCTATTTTTACTTTCTGTATTTTTTCAAGAGCTATTTTTGTGAAGTCACTCAGTCATTAAAGAATTTGCCTTTCATAAAAATTCTGGTCTTCAAGTACTTAGTTCGTTTTTTGTTGTTGCTTAAATGAAAATGAACCACATGAGAATGTCAGGAATGTTTTTGAATTAATTGCATCAGAAAAATCCATCAAAGTAGTAGTGATAAAGAAAAAAAAACTTGCCTGTTAAATCTAAATTGTCACCAGTCAACAATAAAAAACCTCAACAGCAGCATGTGTTTCTGTAGAATGTGATGCAATGAATATAAAGCTTTACCTTATTGCTATTTGGTGCTTATTCTAGGCAGGGGGGCATTTTATGAGTGTGAATAGTGAAAAGACAGAAAGAAGGGAAATAAACCCAGTGGCTGAATTAGCTGATACGGAAAACTGCTCAAGGGACCTATTTGCTCTTTGTTAGAAGTCAGTTCCAAACAACACCAGACCTTTCCAGAAAAAAAGGAAAGCTTTCTGCAGCCAGGTGCATTTGTCACCTGTAAAACTAAAATTTTGAATGATGTAATTTGCAACTGCTAACCATGTATAGGTGGACAGGGTGGAATCTGTTAAACTATATAGATCCCAAGTTGTGACACCCCCCCCCCCCCCCCAATTATTTCTGGAGAAAATATATACAAAGCTAAAAATTGAGTATATATATTTTCAATAGTTGGCATTATACATTTAATGAGAAGAAAATTTTAATCGCTGAACTACTCTTTGTGCCAAAGCAGTTAATTGCAACCAATGATCATGTCCTTAATTGTCTGCTAACACCCATTTCTTATCATAAAAATAGATATTTGCAATTAGTATGTGGTATGGCTGGAAAAAGATGACTTGTACAATACTCATGAAAATATATTCTTAGAAGCCTAAGGAGCAAAAGAGCTGATTATTTCAGCTCCACTGTTCATAAATCGAAGTGAACAAAAGATAATTAGAATAAATTAAGGTCTATCATTACACTGCTGAAAAATGTTTCAAAAGCAATATTAAATGAACTCACTGTAATGGAGTCACTCAAACTTTTTAGATGGTTTAAGTATCAAGTATTTTAAATGTTATATAGTTACCTAACTTAACAAGTGGAAGAATGAACGATCAACTCATTGGTGAGATGGCTCAGGATCTGAATAAAGTTAAATGTTCTCAGTCTGAATCTTTCTCTCTCTTATTTCTCTGTTGTGTAGGATAATAGGGGAAGCAGGCTTTCTGAAATTATGCTTACTCATTTGCACAACATATTCCAAAACCAAGTGTTTTTTTGTTTTGTTTTGTTTTGTTTTTTTAAAGAGGTAATGGGAGTATGCTGCCAATGCATCCTTTAGAACTTTCATAAATGAAATTCACGTTGGGGTGGTGATTCAGTACCTTCAGAAGTTTGGATTCAGAATTCCACACTTCGTTCCGGAGTTTAAGCCCATGCAGTGGTGTGAAGTGGTTGGACTGTCAGAGCGTTTTCAGTATTTGTATGAAAATAAGCGCACATAAAATATTTCAGAAATCTGGTTTTATAATCAGAAAGGACTTCCTTTTCAAATGATTTGCATGTCAAATCATATAGACAAAAGAGGTGGAATTAATTTGGGAGGTTGAATATTTAATGTAGCCAATGTGATTTAGCTCAAAGATAAGAGACAATTCAATATTTTACAAATTAACAAGCCCTATTAGGGGAGTACCAAGTTTGCACACAGTTCTTAGTCTTTAAGCTATAAATATATGTATTTCTACAGGGGAAATAATTTGAAAGCTTGAGGATTTGGAGAACGAAGCTCCATAGCATCAGGGCAATCAGTGAAGATGTAGCATGTAACTGCAATTTGTGATGATTGTGGAATCTTTCAGTGTTCCATAGCAGCACAGCACACAATGGAGGTCTGTCTGGGTTAGGGGCTCACACTGTGCCATCTCACATCTCTGTAGACCATGTTTTTGTGAGAGTAGCACTAAAAGGAAAACCTGTAGTCATTCTTTCCCCTCTCTGTGTATTTTCCCCTGGCAAAGGAGGTCCCTTTTGGTCCATAAGTGTATTCTTATTCTTTATGAAAAACAAACTCATACGAACTTGTGGGGAAGAAGGAGGAGAGACAGCAAAAACTATTCTGCTGTGAATAGTGATTTTTACAGCATCTTCATTCTAAAGAAATATGAAGAACTAACAGATTAAGAGATTCAGTTTAGACACATCAAATGCTCTGAAACTTGTTCAGCTACTACCATTGGCAGTAGCAGGAACATTCTTCTTGTTCTACTTGCATTTCCCATTTAGTTCAGGAAAGCCACAACCTGGCTTAAGTCTGCTGGTTTCTACTAAAGCTAAGAGGAGTTTTGCTAAACTGCAAATGTTTTCCTCGCTATAGTTTATTTTTTTATCTTCCACGTGCAGACATCATTGCAGGAAAAAATTACTTCTAGGATAATAGAATCTCTCCCTCTGAAGTAGCCAAACAAACTATTGTTACAAATAAATAACTGTAGTACCTATCTCCTGGTACATATCTGTTTTTAAAATGCAGCACATGTCAGTATGTGAAAAGACATTATACAGTGAAACACATTAAAATTTAATCAATTGTAAAATGAAACTAAACCCTGCAAGTATGGGATTAACAGAGTTTCTAGTATCTAGTGATTATAAACTAACTTAGTAAATCTTTAATTACTCATTGGTATTCCAAAGAAATCAAATTATAATTATTAGCTTTAAGAGGCAATCTTAAAATTAGGTAATTAACCATTTTTTATATGTTTGCTTCCAGAGCACAATGATTTAAAATGTTTTGCTGGGTATGCCTTAGATGGGAGTGAATCTTCTTCATAACAACCCATACCATTATGTATTTTTGATTTGTGACTTTGGAGTAGTGAAAATTTATTTGCAAATTTTTGCTTGTACATTTCTATTTTTGAGCATTTAGAATAATGACATTTAATCTTTTCTATTAGAAGTTATGTTAGAAGCCTCTCTTCTAATATTTAGTAAAGCTGAGATGCTTGTGTAATTATACGAATCAAAGAGTTTAAAAACCACTTCCAGATCTGCATATGTAGACTGTTTTGTCTGTGTACATTCAATGAGTTCCCAACTGTCTGCATACAATTTTTTCTTGTGGATAAGCTGTTCAAACTTTCATCTTAAACAAACAAACAAGACCTAATAATACAAACCACAGCTTTCCATGGTGTGCCCTATTTTTTCTCATGAAGATCTTGCATTTGCAATAGAAATGTTCTCTCTTGTGCTTTTTTTTGGTGCAAAAATCTATCATATTTTTAGATAAAATAAATACCTGTTTTAGTTCAGTCTAATATTTTCTTAATTTAAGTCATTAGTAAATAAGGAGAAAAAGTAGTTGTGGTACAATTTAGTGTTTGTTCTTTTCAATGTTCATATATCCCCAGATACCACAGTATGGGAGCTTCTTTTTTAAAATGAAGAAAAGACCTTTTGGGACTGTTTTGACATAGATAATTTATCACCTTTGCAGTCCTTATCTCTACCTCATTATTCATTTTCTACTAGTACTGACTATTTCTTCTGGCATATACAAATCTGGCTGTGCATTCCATAAGACATCTGCCCGCCTTGCTGTTACGACATTTTCTGGCCAAATCTCAATTCTATCCTTCCTTGTACGTTCAGGGCTATCTTTAGGAATGTATTTTGTACACTGTGTCAGTATAGCTAACCCTTTACTTGGCTTTCATTTTTTTTCAAAAATGAAGTGATTTTTTGTTGTTGTTGTTAAATTGTTTGCTCTCCTTTCCTAAAATGCACAAGAAAGAAAACCATGTTTGTTGCCAATGTACAAAGACTATTTTTTGCTGAGAATTAGTTCCTTTATGATAAAATGCAAATAGTTTAATGTATTCCTGGATTCTAAAAATGTAGAAACCAAAATGTTTTCCTTTGTCATAAAATGTCTTGGATTATTTTCTTTTGAATACTCTAATCATTGGACAACAATTTGAAATAATGAAAAAGTCTGTTTCATACTGTTGTGTTTTATGAGGGAAGCCTCAGACAAGTCGTAGACTCTGGCATCACTAGTACCCTGAAAGATCCGGGCTTATCCCTATCCTGTGCAAACGTATACTATATGAGTGAAAAACACTGGACTAACTGGTCCATGTTATAACAAGTGAGCTCTTCCTGCAAGACCAAAAAAAAAAAAATATCTGAAGATCCACCATTGGGCCAGCTATGGCAAAATCTTCCCAGTTGTTCCTTAACATAGGTCATTCGAAGATATTCTTCAGTATACACTCCACTTGAGGAGTGTATACTGAAGATATACGGGATATATAAGATATAATTTAAATACTCTGCAGGTACAATCTTACACTGAAATAGGGAGAGAGGGAGACCTGCCATCAAATTCCATTCTTCATCAGAACTGATCTTTTCATTCATTTAACAGAAATGGTAGCAATGGTGTTGTTATATGTTGAAATTACTCATGTTCCAACAGGGCAACCTCACAACATTCTGTTCTGTGTTTTTTAATTTTCTTATTCTTGAGTTATTTTCCCCATTCATATTCCTTAGGACTGCTACATTAAGATTTCAGAAGTACCTTATAATAGTCACTTGTTACTGATGCAAATATTATTTATATCTTTTCAAGGTGGAGTCTTTAAATGCTTTATTTACAGTGATAGGAAGATGCTTTGTGCTTAACACTTATTCTCAAATATATGGGAGAGCCTTTTCTGCTGCAAAACAGAAATATGAAGCAGGAGTTCTTAGTTTCATAAAGAAAGAAACAAAATGAGGGAAACAAACTTCAGAGGTCAAAGACTGTTGTAGTACCCAAAAGTAAAACAACTTTTGTGCTGATGAGCAATAGCCAACGGGCAAAATCCACTTAGCCTTTTGTTATCATCAAGCAACCATTTCTGAACTGCAGAAATTAAAGAAAGGTCTTTTCTCAGCAACCTGCCAGAAATGAACTATTCCAGGAACAATCATTCTGTAGGTCCCGAAGGGAAGACTGGTATGCCCTTGCAATGCTGGCAGTTTTTAAAATCAGAAACCCTTCAAAAATGAAAAATGTGTTTTTTATCTAGAGATAAATATTTTATTTGTGCAATATACTACAGCAGTTCTAATAGAAAATGACAATAAAAATGTATTTTGAACTTTACTTAAAAGAGTAACTTAAAAGTGAGGAAAATTAACTGTGATATTTCAATGGTATGACTGCAAGGCCTCTATGAAGTGAAGGAAATCAGTGAAAACAGTATTCCTGAGAATCATCCATGTATGGATATAAAGCAATGAATGATTTTAATACAAGAAATAATGGTTACAGTGCTGTTTGTCAAGTTCTCAGAAAATCCACAGTTACAAGGAAGAGTGCGTGTGTGTGTGTGTGTTAATCAAAAAAGCTCAAAAGACCACTGAAAGCAGTTGTTGTGTACCACTAAGAAACAGTTCTTTGGCCAATTTCTTTTTCCTTTCCTTGCTGTAGTCTCATTCTCCAGACCTACAATGGATAATTTCATTTCATCAGAAAAAAAAAAAAAAAAAAAAAAAACTTGATATATAACACATTTTAAATTTTGTTTAAATACTAATACTTTCCCATGTTGCCAGATTAGAAGATCTTTATAGAGTCGGGGACCACCCTGATCCTCTAACAGCCTGTTCATGGGAAGTTAATGGTATTTACTTGGAGTTCCAGAAAACTTTGATCAGCAGATTTGATCAAGCTTTGTAGTAATAAAGCTGTATCTTCCCATGTTGATTTTCAGAATAAATTCTGAGTAAAGGTCTCTAAAATACAGAATAAAGAGTAGTTTTAAAGATGAATGTTATTCACATGGGATAAAGTAGGTAATGTTTATTATTGTTTCCTTGAAAACTTCTGTTTTGTCTGACAATACAGTTTTTTTTGCTTTGGGTACAAATAGTTTTGATTGTAGCTCATCTAGTCGTCTTCTTTTTCTTGTACTTGGTTTCTGTTTCGAGAACATCATTTTCACAAAGTGTTTGATCTTAGATCTCTCTCTACAAAAAGTCTATTGACTTGAGTGGAGTAATCTGTGAACGTAGGGCCAGAAACTAAAAGGAAAGGGGGACATCGGTGTTTACATCATCATCATTTTCTACTCTATCTATCTTTCCATCACAAACACAGTTTTATGTTGAAGTATTCATAAAAATCACTTAATAACAAATAATTCCTCATTTTTAGCAAATTATTTCTTATTCTTTTCCTGTGTTATGACTTGTGTTTGCATATTTCCTGTTTTATAGTAAATGCAGTTGCATTCATAAGTAATGTGTATCTCTTTTCTAAAGGAAGAAAATAACAACATACAGGCAGCAAAGTTGTGAATATACTGCTTGTTGGCAGCTCCATCCTAGCTTCTTGCTTGGCTGTTGTTTTTAAATTAGTTTGTCTGAATGGTGGAAAAAATGGTACCTTGCAAAAACTCTTTTAAAGATGCGTTCATATAATCATAAACTATCCCGAGTTAGAAGGGACCCACAAGGATAATTGAGTCCAACTCCTTGGACTGTGGAGTCCAACTCCTGGCTCCTCACATGACTGCCCAAAATCAGTCCATGTGACTGAGAATGCTGTCCAAACTGTTTCTGAACTCCAGCAGTCTCAGTGCTGTGACCACTGCCTTGGGGAGCCTGTTAGAGTGCCCAGCCACCCTCTCGGTGAAGAACCTTTTCCTAACACCCAGCCTGAATGTTTGCAGTTGGAATTTTATGCCATTCAGAATCCATGTGATTTCAATATCAACATTAATGCAGATTCACATGCATTACCAGAATTCACGTGATTTTTAAATGTTGCATTGAATATCTGGTGCATAATTAATTTATACTTGACTCAATTAGAACTTTCAATCTAAATAATATTGCATCTTCACAGATTCTGTGGCTGCAGATCTCAGTTTTTTTCTTCATTCTGAATAACTACTGGAGATGCAGTATTATTATAGGATGAAATGAAGGTGTTCAGCTGCAGCAAATGAGGGTAAAGCTTGTTTAAACAAGGCTGCCTTAAAGTCTGCCTTGGGTTTAAATTCTTTACAGAAATCTTTCTGTTTTGACCTTCACTTTAGTATGCTTTGCCCAGTATCCTTGCACAAAACTCTCAGTGTTATATACACAATGAATAAAGGTAAAACAGATTAAGCCCAACCGTATTATAATTAATTCAAGTACCACTGCCTGAGTAGGCTAATATTTTTTCCTGGGTTATCTACACAGGATGGATGCTATAGAATGAGAAAAACTGTGTAACATGACTTTCTCAATATCTTAACACTGGGAAATTATGCTTTTTACAAATCTTGGTATTATGTAAAAATAATGGTATTAATGGAAGCAACTGTTATGAAATACGGTTCTTATATGTAGAATTGTAGACAGACAATGCCTAGTTGTCAATCCAATTGCAGAAAGACAGTGCCTAAGCTGGATACTAAATTCCCTTGCAAAGTTTTCATAGTTCTAGTCTGCACAAACAGATAAGCTTTTAAAATGTATCTTTTAAAAACAGGAATTTTCATAAAATTTTAAAATCAGTAGATTTAGTAATATTGGGTCACATCCTATTTGAAAAATATTTCTTATGATTTGTAAATGCAATGTCTAAATAAGAGATGTTAAAAGTCATATGATGTAATTTCATCTTGACCTTTTGCAGTATACAGTGTTGGCGCGAACAGACTGTGTGAACATTTAGTTCACTCAGATATAGTGATAAGCAAAGTTATGTTTGGAAAATTCATTGAGAAATGCTGCCTACAATTCTTAGAGCTCTGCAAAACCCTAAGAAGATAAAATTGAAAGGCAAACTTTGGAGTGGGTGGCTTGTTACTTTGGTGGGTGGGTTTTTGTTGTTGTCTCAAGCCGCTTGACTTGAGAAAATTTGAAGTTGATCATTATAGTTGGAAAAATACACTTTTTTGAAAGTGAAGTGTGTTCATGATGTTGTATTAGAACTACCCTTTTAGAGTGATTAAGAGATCCCTGAAAATCTAAAGAGGGGATATCCTTGCTGCTTTTAACTCTTTTTTGCATAAGACATATTAATGTATATATACTGACATACTGTATATATACTGACATATACTTACTTTGTATCTAGTGACTGAAGGTAGTGCTAGCTGCTCCTCTGTGCAAGACTTTTAATTTCTGACCAAAAAAGGGGCTTTAATAACCCCAACAGCTATGTGGCACCTGAATGTTTTATAATAGCTAGGAGAAACAGAAAATCACATTTCAAAATTTTTGAACTCTAGCTTTTACTTTCATCCTGATGTAATGTTAGTCAATTAAACTTCAGTTTTCTAAATCTGCAAATTTCTGGTAAGTCTACTTTGGGATATAATATTTTCTTTTGGATAGAACAGCTATAGTGAGCGTGAAGCTCAGGAGGTAGGCAGGTAGATTTAGGTGTGAAAATCCATTGCATCTGTGCATCTATGGGTGCAAGTTATCTAGCTTCTGCTACAGTTAATGGAGGTCTAGTCTGTACAGATAGAGGAACCTAGAAGGCAATTTTGCTCATGCCCTCAAGGGCTCCTCTGCTGGTCAACTTAACAGATTCTCTAGACCCTGTTGGCTTCTTGGGCTGCTGGCAAAAATAGCAACTTGAAGACTTAACCTGTGTGTGGATACACATGGTTATATATTTAAATATGTAAGTGTCTACCAGAAAGGAATCCCAGATTTTTTTTTTTTTTTTTCTTCTTTCGGGGGGGGGGGATGGAGGAGATAATGTGAGACTGAACTATCATAGTGACAATTTTTCAAACTACTTACTAGCTGCTGATGTGATTTTAGAGGAAGGAGGCAGCTGTGCTTTGTTACAATTGCAGAAATATGTTTGCTTTTTTATTTTTTATTTCAAAGCAGTATGGATGTAAACATAAATGGATTGATATATGTGAAAGAGCCACTTAGGCTTAAGCCATGTATTGTTTTTGTCACTTTTGATTTCCTAGTTCATACATCAGTTTTTAATAAACTGATGAAAAGACCAGATGATAAAAAATGTAATACTTAAATGACATGGGCCATTGTGGCAGTATAATCCTTTTGCACATGTACATAGTCTGAGGTACACACACACACACACAAAAGTGTATTATTACTTGAAATCCTTATCAGAACCATCCAAAATTCAGTTTTGTGTGGCTTCAGATCTGTCACTGCCATTCTAGACAAAGGTATAAATGTGCTGACCCCCCTTAGGATTAAACATAAACATTTTCATGACAGTTGATGAACTGGATTGTTGGACATTTGTATATCAGTCATGGGTTTACTGCTCACTGTTTTTTCATTACATACTGGTTTATAGATCCATAAATCTGGATACTAAATCCCATTTTTTAAATACATTCTAGCAATTGAGCAGCAAGACTTGTTTCTGTTCTAGCTATAGCATAAAAACAAGTAAACCCATTTGTACTACACTGTGCATTTTTCTAGTAAATTCAAATGTCACTACTGTTTAAGAAAAAATACATTCCATGAAAATTATAATATGAAGTTAATCTGAAAGCAATTTTTCTGGTATGTTATGTTGCATAACACTGAAGTTTCTCATTAACAGCAAACAGAAAAATAAATAAAAATTAGAAGCATATCTAAGTAGAACGGAGAAAACAGTGCTTTAATAAATTATGGTCTTGAATGTAGGTTATGAGACTCTAGAAATAATCATTTATACCATGTTAACTTTAGTTTTTACAATTACTGTAATTATTCTTCTCTTAAATATGTGAGTTTGTTCGTTTGTTTTCCCCTATTAAAATTAGGAAAATGAGGTATTCATCCATACAGACTTCACTGTGGAAAAATATATTTCAAAGTTGATACCTTTTAGGATATTCTCTCTGCCTCTTTTAACTTAGTTTATAGAATTAATGTAATTTATCTGTCTCAATTTCTCTTCATCTAGGTACTGTAAAACTCAATGGTTTTCACAGAAAACTAATGAATCCACGTAGTGGGTTGACCCTGGTGGTCAGCTGAACCCACCACCCAGCTCACTTTTCCCTTTTGGGATGGGGGAGAGAGAATTGGAAAGGCAAAAGTGAGAAAATGCATACGTCAACATAAAGACAGTTTAATAAGTGAAGGGGGTGGGGTAGGGGGAAGAAAGATGCAAAAGCTATCCCTCACCACAAGCAGACCAATGCCCAGCCAGTTTCCAAGCATTGGCTACTCTGGAAATAATTTTATTGCTAAACATGATGTTCTGTGACAGAGTATCTCTTTGGTCAATTGAAGTCAGCTGTCCTGGCAGTTTCCTAGCTTCTTGTCCATACCCAAACCTACTTGCTGGGGGGGACAGAGTGAGAAACAGAGAAGGCCTTGCTGCTGTGTCAGCACTGTTCAGCAACAACTAAAACATTGGTGTTCTGTCAGTGCTCTTTTGGTCACAAATCTAAAACACAGCACCATGTGGGCTGCTATGAAGAAAACGAGCTCCATCCCAGCCAAGCTGAATGCACTCCTCATATGGAAGATGCTATACAATAGCTCAGTATAATTACTCAGATTTTTCTTTTTTAACTACTCATCAGAACAAATAGTTGTGACAGTATTTTTTTTTGTGGAAAATATTCAGTGTGGTTGATTATTTAAAATATGGTATTAAAATCTTTATTATTCATACATATGGAGTAAATGAATGGTTCTAGTATATACTTCAAATGGAGTGATATGCCCACAGGCTACAGGTTCCCACTTGCATTAACTGTAAAATGATTCAAAATGTGAAAATTTGGTCTCATATACTTCAGGCTTGTATTCCATGAGTTCCCAGTATGCACTCTGACAAACACCTTTATATGCTGTCAGATACTGTGCATGATTGCACTGTATAGAAAAGACATGAGGATTGAGATTCTTGTAAATATTGATCAGAGTTTAATGAACAGTGGGAGGCTTCTGCATATCAATCTATATGAGAGGAAATTTTTCATTAAATACACCACCATCTGTCTATAAATGTTTTGGGAAATGTGAAGTTGCTCTGAAGTATCACTTGTTCTCCAACAACCTAATCATAAAAACAGGCTAACAGCACACAGGTGACAAGCACAATTTCATTGTTTGACTATGAGTGGCTGTATTTTTTTAATCCTTCTAGTAAATTAGTTTGCTTTTGAAAAGTTACTAGATTATAGTAGCTTTGGGGGTTGAATTCAGATATCCACAGAACAGAATGAAGTGTAAGGTATTAGTGCAAACTTCTTCACCCAGTTTTAATAGTCTTGGTTTACATGGAGGGGAAACAAACAAACAAACAAACAAAAAACACAACATAGTGAAAGCTCAGCCTTACTTCCCGACTTTTTTATTGAGATTTCCAGTAAAATTCTCTTACCAATATCCATTTTGTGAAATGTCCCCACTGCACTGGGATGATAGACACCATTGGAAGACAAGATTTTAATATATTACACTGATAATTCATTGCTTATAGCTCTGCTTAATTACACTCTTTTACTCCACGTAGCCTTTTTTGTATCAGAGCTAACCTGTGTACTACAAAGCTTCCTTTAACCTTGGTGATTTGCAGTACTGTTTTCTGACAAATTTAGAAAGTAATGTGTTTTTTTTTTTACAGTTACTTCTTACCTCCTCATCAGCAAGACAAAGGACAAGTTGACAATAAAAGTACAGTTAACAGTCTTGACATTGGCATGCCAAAAGGTTCTATATGCTAGACAGAAGGGAAGTATGGATGGATACACCTGGTTGTTAGAAAGCAGCAATTAGTTTATTGGACAGTGGGCTAATTTTTTTTTGGCAACTGATCATTGCTGTATGCAAGCAGGCAACTTTTTGAAGCAGGACTCTATGATCAATGACTGTCCCTACAAGCTATCCACCAATATCTTCTATGTTTAGATCAATAAACTTGAAAGGAATGACCATCCCAGCCTCAGAACATCTTTCTTGTCCATCTGTGTCCATTATAGTTGTATAGTTATTTTACCCAAACAAGTAACAAACTTCCTGAATTTGGAAATCAATGTGTTGTAGAGTCAATGGGGACTATTTTTTTCTTTTTTTTTTTTTTTTTTGTCTGTGAGATAAGATATTACATCAAATCAAAATTAATTTTATAAGATTTGAAACGCTTAGCTCCTTCTTAAAATCTCAGCAAAAGATGCCTGAGTTGTATGAGGTTAAAATCTACTGCACTGATGCATTTTGTTTGTGTGAACAAAGACAAAGAATTAGTGTTATATTCATAATCTTGAAAAGACCATGAGAACATCTCTTCTGACTTTTTAGGAGTTGGACTTGACGATCCTTATGAGTCCCTTCCAACTTGGGATATTCTATGATTTTATGATTTCTGTGCATACCATAGATTTTACACATTTCAAATAGTAATTGAGAAATGCAGATAGTGAATTGGATATTTCTAAATCTACATCTACTTGGGCTTGGTCAAGTCTTCCAAAAAGAACAGTCTTTACCTGGAGATTCCCACCAAAGAAAATTCATCACCTCTATGGTAGATTTTTGCAATACGTTATCATCCCCATTGTTAGAAAAACACATTCTTCTAATTTTAATTTGTCTAGTTTCACTCTGTAATCATTATTATACTTTCTTTGTGAGATTAAAGATAGCATTATTAAACAGTATGTTCTCTCCATTAAAGTATATGTACAAGTTGTAAATAAGTCACATCTAAATTATATCTTTCATAAGCTAAATATGTTGAATTCTCTCAGACTTTTGCTTAAAAATATCCTTCAAATAATTTTAGATGTTTTACTCACCTCCATTTTTTTAATATTTCTTTTTTTTTTTTTTTTTTTTAATATTGGAAATAAAGTAACATGATGCGTTCTGGCTTTGATCTTCCAAATGTATAATACAGAGATGAGACTTCTGCATTATTCTTACCTCTCCCTGTATATTACTCCAAGGCTGTATGAGGAGGTTTGGTTCTTTTTGACTCCTTAGACTTAGATCTCATATTGCATTTTGTTTGTGTGAACAAAGGCTTGTCTGCCATCCATTGGCTTGTCTGCCATCCATTTTATTATTTCCCATTATATAATAATAATAATATCATTATAATGATATTATTATTATCATTTTTATTATTTTATTATTTATTTATTATTTCCCTGAGATGCATATCAAGCTAATTAGCTTGCAGTTTGCTGGTGCCTGGCTTGATCTTTTGAATATTTCAATAACCCTCTTCCAGACTTTCCAATTCTTTCTTTTATTCTGAGATTTATTAAAATGTTAAGAGCTAGTAAACTCTTTCAACATTCTCAGGATAAATTATCTAATCTGACAGATAGATGTATGTTCCTAAAAAAAATAAAAATAAAAATTAAAAAAAAAAAAATCCACAGCTGTTTATCATCTTCCTCAGTTGCTCATCTTTATGTTACAAAAGGTTTGTGTTTTTTTTTCTCTCATTCTTTGTACTTTACAATATCAGAAATAGAATCTTTAGCTTTTTTTTTATCAATTTTCTTCACTTCCCTTTTTCCTTTCTGCATCTTCCCTTCAGAACTTGCATTACTTTTCCCATGCTTATGCCACTGCTAGGAATTCTCATAGACTAAGAACCAGTCACGCAAACCTCACAGGCACGTGAACAAGTAGACCTCTCTCTTGATTTGTTCAGCTTCTCAAAACCCCAGCCACATAGATCTTACTGAGGCAGACAAGCAAGCAAATATATCAAACACACAGCTTGACAAATCCTTTCACATCCAAGAAGACTGGCTGCTTTGAAACTCTCCCCCCCCCCCCCCCCCCCCCCCCCAGCTTTTATATGTATTATTGTGCTGTTTGGGTATTTACTTCTGTATCCAGCTTTACTGAATTTTAATCAAGGCACTGAGAAGATAAGCTGTTATGACAGGTTGAGAAAGAATTAATTGAACGACAATATTGATGAATCGCATTAGTTCTATTAAATTACTTTTGGCAGCTGTACTTCCTTCTCTAGAGAAGAGCAGGTCCTGGTCCTTCATAAAGATTTGCCAGCTTGCCACTTTGAACCTTCTCTTTTTCCCCACCCAGTTTCAAATGCCTAGCTAATTTTGATGCAAATATTATTTCTACATTCTTATTCAAAAGGATGTATGTTAGTTGTCTGAACTTACTCCCAACTGTCTCTTCTAGGACCTCAGCTGCAGCAGTGTGGGTAGCCTGTAGCATGATCAGGAAAATGTGTTGGACTTTAAATAACCTGTATTTTTACTCTGACTTTGCCAGTGGATCATTATATTGCCTTAGGAAAGTCATTCAGCTATTTACTTCATTTGCTGTGATACTTGCAAAGAGCTTTGAAATCAGTAAAACTCCTACTTAAGTTCACTGTATTAGTATTCTACTAGCAAAGCTGAGCTTCTACTCTGCTCATTTCTAAAAACATTACCTTGTAGGCTTTACCTTGTAAAAAAAAACTTTACTTTGTAAAGTTTTCCACATTATATCAGTGCCCAAAGTTGTAAGTTGTTTAAGTTTGAACTAGAAAAAAAATTAAAGCAAAAAGTCTTCAGCATGTTAACATTATAATAAAGAGTATTTTTTCTGTGTTAGAGAAATTGCTACATAAAGAAAAAATGGAAGGGATTTCCATCAAAGCTGTGTTTTTGAATTTCAGAAATAAGCAGGATACAGTGAAAAACATGAATAGTGGTAAACAATGTGAAGGCTACAAAGCTGAATTTAAGAGTATGAAACTGAGGGATCAACATAAAGAAATTGTATTAAGCTGCCTCTTGCATGCTTTAAAAGTAAGATGGGTGTTCAGCTATAGCTGATTATCAGTAGTTGCATGATTAGCTGCTGCAGCAGCAGGAGATTGTAAAATCAAGTATCTTTATAGCTTCAGAGCAAGCAGCGAAACTAAGAATAATAACTTGTGCTCATGGGAACAACAAATACAGTATTAGGATAAGGCTTTTGCAATCCTGAAGTTGGTTTCTTTGATTTTCAAGCATTTACCTGTGAATTCTGTTACCAAACATGAAACAGCTTTTTGAATTCTAAAAATTCAGTATCTAAGATACTGAAAGCTCATGTTGGTTTTGGACTGGGAACTAAGTGGTACAAAAAGATATGTGAAGTTGCATAAGAAACTAGAATGCTTTGGAAAGTCGTGGTTTAGATACTAAAAATTTAGAAATTATGTGTTTTCAGTTGATTTATGTTTTAAAATGCATATGTTAATTTGCTATGGTATAAGCATATGATTAACCCTGAAGATCTGGAGACATTTGCATCTAAGGCTGTAGACAAACATCCTCTTTTTAACATACCAATACCAGTGGAAAATTTTGTTCTGCTCTGACTCCAAAACTGTTTAGTTCAAACCACCCAGGTTAATCAACAGACATATTGTGTTATTCCAGGATAACTAAATGTATTTTGATGGCGTGTCTTAGGTAATGTTTAATCAAACTGCTCAGTGGTAGAATTTAGGTGATCCATCTGTCAGAGGATGCCATCAGGTTATGAGAAGCTGGAGGGGTTATGGATAGTAGCAGCAGCCTCTCCTATTAGTAAAACTGGTTGAATGTGAGTCTCTCCGTACCTTCAGCTGATGCAATGTTAGTGAAGTTATGTACGACCTTATACTTAACTTTAGTTATATATATATACATATATATATATACTATATATATACATATACATACACATATACTATATACATACACTGTTTTGATAATCAAAGATTTTATGCAACCAAAGTTGTCATAAGCTGAGTGTACTTGTGGTTCAAAAACATATTTCATAGTGTTACATAATGTTTGAGAAACATAGATTAGTAATTTATGTATTCATCTCAAAATTAGTGACATTTTGGATGCAAAATGTCACATAAATTGATCATTAGCACTTCTTAATAGAGCATTCTTAGGCAGGGAAGAATTCTTTGAATCAAAGTAATTTAAATCATTCCTTTTAACTGTGATCTAAATCAGAAAGAAGTTATGATTTAGGTAATTTGTACTGTCTTGCATTTGTATTTCAGAAAGAAAGGATCATTTTCATTGGTTTAGAATAATGTGTAAAATAAATTGATTCGCAAGCTGCATAAAGATTTCTTTTTGCTTATCAGGATGATATGTGATATATAAAAACAATTGTTGAAGGGTTTCTCAAGTTTGAAATACATTTATTTAGATTTTCAAGTTTGTTTTGTGGTAGGAAAATAGTTAATCATTATAATTATTTGTGACTTCTGACAGAAATTCTGATTTCTAATTCTGAAATTTAAATGCAGATGAAAATATACAGTGGAATTTTGAGTATTTTTTCTTACTTACAATGAAGGTAGAATGAAATATGCTGGGCACACATAAGCAATAAGATGCGCCAAATATGTTTTAAGGTGAAATGGACTTCTTTTTACAGTTTTATACACTTTCTGAAAACAGTAGGACAAACGTTGAAAAGTAATTATATATTTAATCATATAGGTGTGTGATGGGACCTTCAAAATCACATAACCACTTTGTATATATTTATGTACACCTGAAAGCATCATTTGGATATAAATTCTAGACATAATTGAAAGCAGCTTTGTGAAAGATTTTTAGTTCCCTTTAAATAAAATTTCCATTTTTTTCCCTATTGTTTTTATTGGTATATCAGAAGAGAAAAATAGCGTTTTCAAACCCAAAATCAACTTTACCAAACTCAAATGAAAAAAAAACATTCATTGTGTTCATTATTGAAATTGAGTTCAAGAGTAACTAAAGCAAAAGTCTGCACTGTGCAAAGTACTCAAAATAAATGAAATAATACTGTAGTAGCTGAAAATAGAATATTTGATGTATTCAACACATGCAATTGCACTGATTTCAGGTTAGAGATTTTCTTATGCCTTCAGTCACCTTTAACTCAGTAAAATAAGGAAAAGTGAGAAGGGTTAATCACCATCCTATTCAAGTTTAAATTTGTGTAAATGGCATCACTAAATGATACTAAGTAACCTGTCTATTTTTTGTCCTGTGTTACACCATTCCACAATAATCTGAGATTTTCCCATGTGTTCAGTTTCTTCCTGTACAAATGGCCTAACCTCTCTTGCATATGCCAGCCATCTTCTTCCATGCCAGTAGTCCAGTTTTCCTCCATGTTCATTTTCAGTGATTTCTGACCTGCCACCTTGACATGCAACACCATGTGATAAATCTAAAGCAAAGATGAATTCCTGGTGAATTCACCTCATGTTTCCCTCTGAAGGAGCATCGTTATCCTCCACTTAGCTACCAATCATAATTCCATGAAAACTCCCCATGTTACAACCTCTCCTCCTTAGATGTGGCCAGTGGATTCCAAAGCCGTAACACTAGAGCAGGGCAGGGATGAGGAAATTGAGTTCTGTGTGTAATTACATGAATCTAATTGCATTAGAAATAAGGCTAAAGATTGACAACGTAAACTGGACAGGTCACGAATGTTGGCTGACTTTATATTGTGTATAATAATGCTAACGTGACATTCTGTTTTTGTTGCTTTTGTGTGTTCTGATGTTTCAGTGCTTGATTTAGCAATCTAGATATTTGCGTGTTTTTGATTGTGTTTTTTTGTTTGTTTTTTCCCACATTTAATATTAATAATGAAGGCAATAGTAATGGTAGCGTCTAGCCCTCCATCAGTACTCATGCGGGAAAAAAGAAACAGAAAGGATTCTACAGTTCTATGATCCTATCATACTGAAGTAGGATGCAAATATTTCTGAAAGTGGTGCTAAAATTTAAAATGTTCATGAAAATTGTACTAGTTCAGTAGGAAGTACAGATATAATTCACCCTATCTTATGTCTAAAGAACTGATTGAACAATGTCCTGAAACCTTTCTGCCTGTTTTTTTGGTGGTTCACAGATAACTGAATATATTGAGGTTGCAAGGTATAGTGTGAAATTTTGTGCTATTTTCAACAACTCAATTGTTGAAAAACTGTGGCTCTCATAGTGCTTCATATGAATAGAATCTGAAAGGTATTTTTAGATTATATATCAGTACACAGCAGCAAGAAAGCTTCATTCTTAGGATCAAAGATTGAGTAAAATGTTATGTGCCAAATGAAAATGAAATGAAATGTGCCAAAGGAAAACAGCTGTTCTGGCGAAGTGTTGTGAATGCTCTTACATTATTAGCAAAACTAATTTACTTTGACATAACTTCATAACCTCGTAATATTTAGAGCAGTGGTTTAGGCATATAAACGATTGATTGTGCAGTCAAAACATACATGTTAACATTATAGAGTAGTCATATTGTGTATATTAAAAATGTAATAAACATTAAACTGTAGAATTTTAAGGCTTAATCATATTATTCATGTTCAGTGAAAATTCCTTGATGTATGGAAATGCATAAAGGGTCATTTAAAATGTAAAAAATGGTGGGGCTTGGATAGTTAGGAGGCATAAACCTAAATCCTTTTATGATATTCATTTCTGCTGAATTAAAATGAGAAAGATTTGGATAATTATCTGAATAACAAGGAGCGCTGGATTAAGCTGATATTCTCAAGAAAGTTGAAGAACTTTATGAAGTAAATTAAAATATGTGAGATGTACTAACTAGTGATTTTTAGTCTTTCTCTTCTTAGTGAAAGTTTTAACTGGATAGATATGTTCAAAGTAATGTTTACCTTTTATCCTATGTCAATTGTAAAAAAAAAAAAAACCTTTTCCAATTAATCAGATAAATATTGATAAATATTTTTTAGACATTACATTTTATGCACTCTAAATTAAAATTACAAGAACACTGACAAATAAAAAATATAAAATGCTTAATATCTGAAACATCTGAAGCTGAGATATATATTAGTACGCTGCTGCACATATTAATTCATCAACTTTGTAACATTGGCTTTCCACATTTGTACATAATGCATACAATAATTCTGACTTTCTTTGATTTTCTGCTTTTCCTTTTCCTTCCAGGTTTGGATTTATTCTTCATAAGGATGAGCCTGTGCTCCAGAAAATTGATCTTGAAACTATGTCGTACATCAAGACAATTAGTTTAAAGAATTATAATTGCATTCCTCAGTCACTGACTTATACACATCTTGGAGGATTTTTTTTTATCCAGTGTAAGCCTGACACTACTGGGGCTGTCCTACCACAGCTTATAGTGGATAGCGTTACTGATTCTGTGATTGGATATAATGGCGATGTAACAGGCACGCCACACGTCTCTCCAGATGGACACTACCTTGTCAGCATTGATGACGCAAAGGGTCTTATGAGGTTCCAGTCCATAACAATGAGAGGAGAAATACAGGATGCATTTGACATTCATACAAATTTGCACATATCTGATGTAGCTTTCCAGCCATCATTCACTGAAGCTCATCAATACAATGTCTATTGTAGCTCCAGTACACAAACTGATGTTCTCTTCGTGGAGCTCTCCTCTGGCAAGGTTAAGATGGTGAAGAGTCTTAAGGAGCCTGTAAAGGCAGGCGAATGGCCTTGGAACAGTAAGAACCGTCTTATAAAAGACAGTGGCCTTTTTGGTCAGTATCTTATGACCCCTTCCAAGGAATCTCTGTTTATCCTGGATGGACGGCTCAATAAGTTAAATTGTGAAATCACTGAAGTTGAGAGAGGCAACACAGTAATTTGGGTTGGGGAAGCATAAGGATGTATGTTGGATATTTACTGAATTAATAGTTTTACAGTACGATGCACTTAAATTATACCATTCTTTAAACCTAGACATTTCATTTGAAATTGTTAGATCCTTGTTGTACTTGTTATTTCTTTGACTTTAAACACAATTTGAGTCAACTTCCACATAAAAGTTACTAAAACAACAGCTATATGGTAATAGTACTCCTTACAAACTATCAGCCAAGATTGTATTGGTTGAGTGGAATTGCTGAATATTGAAATTGATTATAAACATCGTACGTTATCTTAAAGAAATTAGTAAAAAACCATAAAGCTTCAGGGAATTTAACAATACTTTGAATTTGTAAATGGAAGAATCATATACAAATATGATTCAAATTTTGGTTTGGTTTGCTTCAGACACAAAATAAGAGCTGTTGTACAACCTTTGATTCCTTAAACAGAAATATTATGTCCTGTTTTGTCCAGTCCACTGTTTAATCTTTTTGTGCCTTGAAGCGAAAGTCTCACAAGAAAGGTAAAGCATAGAAATTATTTAATTTATTCCCGTTGTGTCTACAGGATTGCGTGTCATTGGAGAGAAACCTTTAGTGTGAAATTTCTAGTCTCAAGCTTTGGAACATACAAAGAGGAAAAAAAAAGAAAAAAGAGGAAGTTATAATTGCAGTGCACACTTTTCTGATCACTGCAGTTTGTGGAGTTTATTTTTATGGTGAGTCTTAGCTGAGAAAGCTGCTTGCAGAGGCTTATCTTTTTTTTCCTTTTTTTTGAAAAAAAAAAATATTTTTTCAGCTGTCAGAGGGTTTCATCAGCAAGGAGTTTGAGTTCTGCTACAGAGAAACATTGCACTTAACTGTTCAGGGTAATCCACATTCTGAAAACATGGCATCATGAAGCTTCACCTATACTGACAAGAAAACTGGTGTTTAAAAAAAATAAATAAATAAAAACACATTTAGGAAGCTGGAAACTCAGAGAACTGAAGTCAACAACCTGTAGGTAATACTTTTGCTTATGCATTGTACCATTGACCCATATTTGTTAAACTATTTGGTTAACTCAACAGACCTTCAACTTCATGCATCCAATTGGATTAGTGAAAATTAAAAAAAAATAAAATAAAAACAAAGACTTTGTATTTTTTATAGTTTGATAACTTAGAATTTTAATGATGAGCAAACAACTAAATGGGAAAAATGAGATTCTCAGAAGTAGAATAACAGTAGTTAGTGAGATAAGAAAGACAGCAGCAACTATCGAGACTTAGAGCAATGACTTAAAAGTTTGGGAGTATTTTTATTACGTTTTTGCTAAGGAATGCTTATAAACTCTTAAACTGACCTCCTTTTACTGAAGGCAATCAATAAAAGAAACAACACCTTTTTTAAAACAAAATTTTATTCCAATCTAGATTGTGTAAAATTATTTAGAAATCTGGAATTTTCTAGCATTGTAATCTTGTGTGCATTTAGGATCCTGCCCTGTGTGATACAGTAGATCTCTCTCTAGCTTGAGCAAACCTCCTGGTAGGTAGATTTAAATAAATTAAGAGTCTGGTTACGTTTCTAGTTACTGAATCTGTTTTCCTTTTTAACAAGTTTTTTTCCATTGTGAACAAACAAGAATCATGTAATCTGTCTGTTACTCACTTATTCGCAGTAGTCTGTTTCATGCATTTTTCTTCTGTAACTTACACCACGTGAATGTTCTGTATGTAGAAAATGCTTGACAAAAGGAGAATAAACCCCATAAATTTTAAACTGACCTGACTTTGGTGAATGCTCCAATATAGCCACATGAAGTGGTATGTAACAGATTTTATCTGAAAGCAGGGTAGAAAGAATTTAATTTGCCTTTTATATCTATAAAGCATGTATATAGAATAAAATATTTTCAGTGTGGAAAGAAAACTTTTTAAAAGAGTTTAAGTGGAAAATTTCCTTTGGCTGCTACAGAGAAAAGCTTATCTACTAATCAATTAGGTGTACAGAGTAATTAGAGTATAGACATGTTTATTCTGTTGCCTGGCTTCTGGATCCAAAGACCTCTAGTCTAGAAGCTGTATAAATGTAAAAGCCTAAACCAAGAAGCATAGCAATAAACAGCTAAACAGCTCACTGTCCAGTCTGCTCGGAATAGGTGGAATGTACTTTACCTTCTCCTTGCATAAGCATTAACAGTAAAAGATAAGAATTGCATCTCATGACAATAATGAGATTCCTTTCATAGGACCATAGAGTGGTTTTGGTTGGAAAGGACCTTAATGACCATCTAGTTCCAACCCCCCTGCCAACACCTTCCACCAGACCATGTTGACCAGTGTCCCATCCATCCTGCTCTTGAACACCTCCAGGGATGGGGCATCCACAGCCTCTTTGGGAAACCTATTCCTGAGCCTTGCTGCACTCTGAGTAAATAGTTTCTTCCTAATGTCTAATCCAGCCTTTTTCAGTTTAAAGACAATGCCCTTTTTCCTATCGCTATGCTCCCTGAGGAAGAGTCCCTTTCCATCTTTCCTGTAGCCCCCCTTTAGGTACTGGAAGGCCACTCACTATAAAGTGTCCTTGGAGCCTTCTCTTCTCTTTCTTTGACAATGAAAGACGTGTTGCATGACCCCATAGAATCTCTATTAAAATCCAAGCTTAGTTGTCAGTTTTGGTAGTATCTTTATTCTTTTGTATTAGCAGCATATGACAATTGGAGAAGCTTTACAATATAAATATTACCTGTATATGAAAAAGGAGACCAAAATCTCTTCTCATGTACCTGACAGATTTGATTGTCAATAATACTACAGTTGTTTGTACTGTATAGAATTTGTCCAAATTGCTTTAGGTCTAGTCCTAGCTCAAAGACCATGGTTTGTGTCTTTCCCATTGTTATGGAATTGAAACGGGTTTCTGGTGTCCAGGAGTTCTGGTCCTATTAATAAATGAGAAGTGAAACACTGTCTTCAGTGTTTCAAATTTCCCTTAATATAAACCCAGATGTACTAATAGATGGTTTCAAATCCTGTCTTTTCTGATTGCTACTGTAAGCAGAGGCAATGAATGCCTTTGGTTAATTTGTGGTAAACACCCACGATTTATTTCACAAGCTCTTATAAATCTTTAAGGTTTAGAATTTCCTTACAGAAATAGATTAGAGAAAAGCAGTGGAAGATAATATAAATGTAATGGAGGAAGCTAAGTTCTTTTACAGCTGCTGAAAGTTTCTGCTATGTTCCTCAACACAAATGAATTTGAGAGAAGTGCATGTGAGGACAAGACAGTGCCCTTCAGCAGGGGTTGCAGTGAAGGATTTTCTTTTGGTAAGGTAGAGTTCACAAGTCCAAAACTAAAATGTCTTTTCAAATATGTAAGAAACATATTTTGTATAAGTATGTCTTTAAGAAATTCAGTGGCAAAAATGATGAAATAAGTTTCAAATAACTCTACATATTGTTAATTACATCAATGAGATTAAAATTGTGAGTCTGAGTTTTTTATTGAGCCTTTTGCTCACACCATATCATTAAGTAAGTCTGTCTGTTGAATACAGGTTAAAGGGCAGCTGAATATTTAAGTCTGTCATTGTACTATTTAGATTTTAAATACCGATCTTCATGGACAGTTTCAATTTCTTTGAAGTAACAGAATCTTTTGAGATTGAATATGGGATTCCTTTGTGTTACTGAACAGCTGTTTTGTTACACTACCATAGTATCAGCATTTCAATGAGGAATTAAATATTCCTAAATATAGATCAAAGAATAGCAGTGTTACAAATTATAAAGGTTGTATTAATATAATAACATATTTATTAAATCATTTTGTCTAGTTCCTCAAAATACTCAGTTTGATTTAAACTGAAAGATTATTGTTAGCTTAATTTAGGACACTTGTTTTTGCTAGTAAAAGAACAGGAGAAGGGTTGTTTGCAGGATATTTGGTAAATAAATTGGTAGGTCTTGATTCTGGGAAAAAAAAAAAAAAAATACAATTACCAATCATCTGTACTCATATCTCTCCCGTTTTATGATATTTTGAAGAGAACACCTGTAATGCGTTTCAAGATTTTCTGGAAAAATGAGTCAATTAGTTGCTATGGTAACATGTCTAATGAATATTTTAAGAATTTAAAATTGCATTAACTACCATTTTCACTTATTCTCCTTATTCTTCTAATCATTCACTCAAGCAACTTTAGGGAAAACCAATGCAGGTGCAAAAGCTTTGTAGAATATTTTACAGGTCAACAGATTCCAGTTTTGTCTGATTGAATTTTATTGTGTAAATGTGTATGTTTGCAATAGGCTGTATGGTGGACAGGTACCACTGGATTAGGGTACAAAAAGAAGGAAACCTTCCCCTGCTGGTCCTTCATCTTTCTGCAGAGAAAAGAAAGGCCACATCTTTTGTCTCCAAAGACTATAGTTGGCAATTTTCAGCTTTCTGAACTCAGATCTGAAACAGCAGGAGGTCTGGTCCAGCTGAGCAGTAACAACCTGGAGTCATAGAAGGGTCCTACACCCTGCGTCAATTCCATTAGCTGCCTCTAGACTGTTTTTTAAATCCCCTGCCTCTCTCAGCTCTGAGCTACCCAATGTTTGCCATTGGCAGAGAGAACTCCTAACAGTGAGCCCAGCAATGCACTCTGAAAGCTACTTAGCAACAATACCTAAGCCTATGGCACTTCTGACTCCAAGTTAGCACTAAGTATTCAAGCAGCATGTGACATCCAGCAGCAATGTCACCTGACAGTACCCTGGTTATGGCAGGTTGGGGCCAATTTCAGTGCTTCAATGGAGGTAATAAGCCCAGTATAAACAGGATTATGGATGAAGAGAATAATAAGAAATAAGCTGTTTTGCTCACACAACCAGAAAAATGCTTAAAACGGGTCAATATACAATTGTTTTGTTTCCTTTAAAATGTATGGTTTAAAGGAATATGACAAAATATTAGACCTTGTAGAACTGTTATCACAGAATTACTTTCTAGATGTTTTGATTTATTTATAAAATCCTTATAACCTTACCAGCTCTGTTAAAATTGTGAAGCGTACATTTATCCATGACAATGCCATTTGTTGTGATATTATTCTTTGCCTTCAATAATACTACTACTTCTTTAATAATATTTTCCAGACTGCATGTGTAAACAATTGTAACAACTTCTCACCATTTTTTTGGTGAAGTTAGAAAAATACTTGATCACCATGGCCATCTTCACACCTGTTCCAGTTGAAGTTCAGCTTTCTTGAATACAGATGTTCAGACTGAAAGCACTGTTCTGAGTTGAGGGGAAGGCCTGGGATCCCAGTTTCTATTTTTTGCTTGCAGCTCCACGAGGAGGAGCTGAGGGGCTTTTTCAGCCTGAAGAGGAGACAGCTTCAGGGAGACCTAATACTTGTCAGTACCTACAAGGAGGCTACCAAAAAGACGAAGCCAGATCCTTCACAGTAGTTCATGTTACCATGACAAGACACAGCCACAAAAACTGCAACAGGAGTTTCAGACTGATATAAGGAAAAGGTTTTTCAGTGTGAGGACAACCAAGCATTGAAGTGGGCTGCCCAGAGAGGCTGTGCAGGCTCTGTCCGTGGAGGTTTTCAAGACCCCGCTGGATTACAACTGGAGCGTCCCTGTCTATCGTCTAGCTGAACTGGCTTTGAGTGGGGTGTTGAACTGAAGATCTAAAAGTTTTGTTATCAGCTTGCAACCTGAATTATCTCATAATTCTGTGATTCTGACTTGGGGACAGAAATAATAACGATCAATTTATTTCAGTTGTTTAAGTTTCTGACGGAACGTGCACAGCAGGTACTAAAATGCACATTTGTAAATGAAAAACCCTAGTGTTAAGGTTGAAATGAAATATGGCCTAAGCAAGCCTGAGAAAGTAATGTGTTTTGTCATTTGTAATCCTTAGCTCCAAACATCCCATTTTCAACCAAGCATATTGTCATTTTGAGATCTGCCGTACATTTCTTGGCTTCCAGGAAATCCCAAGCTGATAATAGAACTTGCACAAGATGAAATACATGCAGGTAGGTGCTCCTTTCTAAATATCTGATAAATAGGTATAATACAGGAAGAAGGTACTTGGGGACAGTATTGTAGATAAGGTCTCTTAACACTCTGAAGCAATATATGTCCAAATGTGAATGCAGTCACCTAAAATTGTCCTTGGTCACAACTCTCCAAGTTTAACTGTTCAGATTATATATCTTGTATCATACTAGAGTGAAAAAAAATGTGAATTTCTTGGGATCACAAAAATAATGAAATTTGGAAATAATGTAATGCAAAATCTTAGTTATGCTGGTATTAGGAGTCCTTTCATAGTGAGTACCACATTAAGCATAACACAGTAAAGGCAAAAAAGACAGTTTGGTGAGCTATGCCATTCTTATATTGGGGAAGGAAGAGAGTATGATGGGTCTGTAAACTAAGAGAAAAACTTAGTGTTTTATTCTTGCAAGGGAGAGATGTTTACATTTCTTGATAGAGGTAATTAAAATCAGCTTCCTTTTCTTTTTAATAGTAATGTAGAAATAACTGTTTAGAGAACTACTAACAAGGCTATGTGCTCAGAAGAAAAATCTACTGACATTAATTTCATAAAGAATAATAATAACCAGTGTATAAAAATATATATTTCACTTGAATCTATCCTATCTGTCACCTCTTAATGGGTTAAAAGCCATCTTTGGAATGCTTAAAACCTTAAAACCTTAAAAATGATTTTAAAACCATCTTTGGTGAGCTATACTTCACAAAATATAACAAATTCAGTTACTGGTACAGGACTGAATGATACTGAAATTGCCTTTTTCTATTTAGAAGTAATGCATGAAAAATTAATTCTTCTAGCTTATGAATATTAAAATTCTTATTTTAATCTACTAGATGAAAAAATAGTTTCTTGCTATTAGTCCTGGTGTTAATGTTCTTATTTTTAATCTTCATGAGATAGTATGCCCTTTATCTTTTCACAAGTCTGGACCATAGTTCTCTCGTTTTGTTATACTTCTAAAATATTTTTCTCTTGTAATTAAAGCTTAGGTATATGCTTTACTTTTAATTAAATGTGTACTAAACCTATGGCAAAATAATGTTTTTGCCTGATGATATTTTTCAGTGCTTTTTCCTTTTGAAAAAAGATAAATAAATAAATAAAAGAAACCACAATTCCCAGCAAATCTCCCAGCAAATCCTTGGAGTCTTCAACAAGAATACTCCCTTCCCCCACCTGGCTCTCTGTGTTCATTTACTCATTCCTTGCTCCATTTTCCTTATGCAATCTTTCTTTATCTTCTCTTAGAACAAATTTGCAGCTTAGCCTGCAACCATTATGTTATAAATATAAACATATGTTAAAGGCAAACATCAACGAAGTATTTTATGCATATTTTTTTTCACAGTTTTCATTGTGTTATAATAAAGATACTCCTTTATTTCTATTAAATTATGTCACTTTTTTTAAAAAAAATGATTTTTTCCTAGCTTCTTGTGCAAGGTGTGCAACCCAAATTATTAATGCAAACACTCCCTTTGAGAGATAATACAAGCTGCAAATGTAATTATAGAGAACAAGAATAATCATCATGATTATTGTTTCATCTCAGTAGACCTATGCCAAACTATTGTTAATGATGCAGCCGTACACAGTGCGGAAGTAGAAGCAACACCATGTTTATATTGGGGATTGCATAAGGAGAAATTATTGCATAAATAAGGAAAGAAGAGGAGCTAAGTCTCCAAATTAGTACAAAATTAGTTTTGAGGTGTCTTAAAATAAACATTTTAAATAATCATTTTCTCTGTAATTATGCAACTATTAGCTAACAGGATATGCTTACAAACTGTACTTAGATATTCTTTCCAAATAGTTTCTTCTGATACTTTGAAAGCAAAACTACACCATTTAATCTGTTCGGTCTGGACTGTTAGACCTTCATATATTCTCCTCCACTGTTTGGTGGCTTCTGGCTCCTTTGTATTTCCAGTTAAGTGGATTGCTGGGTTGGCATTCCTGCTGTCTTGATTTCTTTTCACCTGTAAACTTAGAGACAAAATCCAGCACTGCTGTGGTAGCAGTGAATATATTTCCCACCAGATCATTATGACCATTCCGGTTTTGTCTTATGCCCAGAGTAGATATGGCTGAAAAGATTTATCAATTTCTCTCAAATGATATTAAACTGTGAAACCCTTACTTTCATAGTGGTACTTCCACAATGTACTGGTATTACTCTTCTTGTCTTGTTAAACTGTATTTACTTTGACTAACTTCAGTCTTCTCCTGAAGAGACATTTGCTTATCTCTGTGTTTCACCCTAAGAAAACATCTTTTCTTCAGTTCACTAAAATGAGGTATCACACTCCATTTTTTGCATGTATTTATTTACTCTGAGTAAGTATGGGTATATTGTAGTACTAGTCCTTCATGCCCTCTTGCGACAGTACTTTGTGAGCACTGAGGAGGAAAGATGTGAAAGAGAGGCATCAGCACATCCGTCAAGAAATGTGTAGCAGCGCTACAATACTTTCATCCCATGTTTGCTTCCTTCTCTTTCACATGCTGGAGATGCTGAGAATTACACTGAGACACCGTAATGGATGTTGCTCTTGACTGTGAACGTCTTGACTGTGGCTAGGAGCAAGCAGGTGGAATACTAACTTGATTTCAGCACTGGAAACTACAGTGCTTTTGGACTCAGTTAAATGGTGAAAGCAAGTGTTGGTTCCAGATTGCAAACCAGACATTGTACACAGTCCTTCAAAGCATGGGGTCTGACAGAATTCCACTTAGTGTTAGGGAACTGCTGTTTGGGCTGAGGAAATTTTCTCAAAGGACCTAGAAATCCTTACATTTGCTTTACTTTTTTATCATCTTTTTTCTTTATCGCTTTTATAAATAATATTGTTTTTAACACTTATAGCCTATTGTTCTGTACCAGAAACGCTGCTACTTTTAAGTTGTTGGCTATATACCAGTAGAAAAAATGACTGAGTGTCCCTATTCCTCCTGCCTGCAAGCGCTCTGTTTATGGACATAAGTAATTATGCGTAAGACAAAATAAAGTTGTGAATGGTCTAAGGGTAGAAGAATGGCTTTGAAATCGTATATAAAATACTTACAGCAAAGTATATTATGGATAACTACATTGCAAAATATGGTTTGTTTTCCTCTGGCTTTTTAAAAGATATATCAGTGGATATAAAAGAAATGCAAACTAATATGCCATTGGCTGCATTTGTGGTGAACAGAATCCTCATAACATTTTCCTTTCCTTATTGCTGTTCAGAAGAGCACACTGTCAGAAGAGTGTTGGTATGTAGTGCTGTACCTGTAAAGAAGCCTGGGCATTTGAATCACAGAAGAGGGCTGGAGACTTAGTTTACTTCATCTGTTTTTCAAGCGCGTGCAATCCAAGACAGAGTTTTAATTGAAAGCTTGAAAGTGAAAATGTGAAAACATGACTGAGTGGAGCAAAGCCACACATTACAGAGCCATTACAAAGAAGAAATACAATGGTTTCATCCAAAGTAGGGATGACTAGAGGATGTTGATTCTGTTAATATGGAGAGTTCTCTCCAAATAAATTGAATTGGGCACATGTATGTCCTAGCTTGCTGAAGGGTAAAATTTGTTACCAGACTTAGCTGTCATTTCAGTATTAGATGTGCTTAATATAGTTTGAATGTTTCTATAAAGAAGCAAAGATGTTAGAGGGCTGGACTGAAACAGAACTTACTGCTGTAATACTAAATCTGGGGGAGAAGTGGCATTCACAGCCCCCAGCTGAAATCCTCATTCCTCCGACACAGCACGGGGAGAGCTGGTGTGCAGGAAGAAGATTCGTAGAAACTATCAGGCTGGATGGCCTTTCTCATTTTACCTCTCCCAACAGAAACAAATTAGGCGGCACTTTCTGGGATTGTAGGAGATACTTTTAGATACATGTGCACTGGATGTTGTAGACACATTTGTTCAATTGATCTGTGCACTGGACTGAAAAACTTCCAGTTACTTACGTTAGGATGATGGCAAGCCAGATTAAGAAGGCACTGCAGAATTGGACGCTATTCTCTGCTGACGTTTAGGCCTGAAATAAATTCTCAAATTGCCTAGCACTGTTAAAATACAGTGAGATCTTGATGTGCCTTGAAAGAGACTCTTTGTCTTCTGGAAGATGTGTTGGAGCAAACTGATGTGCATGGGATAATTTAGGGGCCCATGCTTTGGAAGTAGATAAGTACAGGTTTTATGTATCCAAATTTTGTACTCAGGACTCTGGAAAAGCATGCAAGCAAAGCCTGCAGGCAGGAAAAATAGGACTTCCTCAGTTTGATATATCCATACTTTTAGACTCCAGTTAAAAAATTGGTATAACTAGAACAAAAATGTTTTTAATCAGCTTACTCTAATCAGTCACAATAGTAGCAAGATGCTCACTGTTAGCATTTCTTTGTTTCATAACATCTGAAAGATAAAGTTTTTCCTCCACAATATTCTCTAATCTTCATATGGTATGCCATAGAGTCGTGTTTTTACACTGAGCAGAAACATAGTGTGATATTTTTAAGAAAGCACCTTTATCCTGGAACCCTACAAGGACTTTGGTATTCCCAGGCTCACTCAGCACAGGATGCCAAATTGCATCTGAATTTGGCAGCAGCTTTTGTGACTGTTTTAGGCAAGAGACCACCCGTGGATAAGGTGTCAGGATCCCATAGCAGGAGCTCTCTGGTGGTTCCTGCTTTATTTATTTATTTACCCCCCTCCTCTCCCCGAGCAGGAGGTATTACCTCATTGGAAATGAAAACCGAAACCTGTACAGGGGCCTGACCCTCTTTCTGCAGAATTTGTCATGAAACATGAGCTCTGCCTGCACAGACTCTACCAAACATCTGGTATCTTGCTTCCGTAGAGACATCTGCTCTCAGCTTTTGCAGAATTTGGAATATTCCCATCCCCATTTTCTTATTTTGCTCATCCATCTGAGAAAGCCAGATTCTGCATGTATTTCCACAGGGATTAAAATATCTTCTATTAGTCAGCTATGTCTACCAGCTCATCTATTACTGTAAATTGCTTAAGTTACATGGACATTTATTCCTTCAATTATGCTTCATACAATTTCCTCCATGAACCTAAAACACTGATCCTATATATGTAACTGCAAAGCTGGAGCTCACTGGCTTGGACCCATTGCCAGCTACCCTGGGGAGCACAGGGACTAAATAATAATTGATGTCTGGACACTTCTCTTCCAGGCTCAGAAAGAGAGGTTATATTCTGCTTTGAAAGTGTCACCAAATGAAGAAGAGAGTCTTACAGTGGTTTCATTTCCCTCCCACCAAGGAGGCAATCACCTGTTAAGTGGGACAGACAGGTTCAGTTCCCATCCTCTGTTTAAATGTGTCCAAAGGGCCCCTGCTGCTGGGTTTCTAAGCACCATACATAAATTGTATGCTGTTCCTCTTCATACTGTTTCTGCTGTCATTGTACTATACACGTCTTTCCTGTACAAACCTTTAATGGAGAATTCTAATGGATTGAGCTTTCCAGGAAAGCTGAGTGAGGGAATTGCTGTTTTCTGGATCTAGATTGCACTGTCATGATTGAAACATAAAAAGCTCTTCATCAAAACTAAAGCTGAGGTACCCGTGCACAAAAGCAGAAATGCAATTTATTTAGATGTGCATGTAGAATTAAAACACTTTTTTTGAATGTGAATTTGCATACAAGGCTTCATGTGGTCAGTATGTTAATTTCTAACATAACTCGCTGTTTGGTTGAACATACTAAACATGAAATACATTCAATAGCACCCTAGCTTCCGTTTTTGTGTCTAGTCTAATGTTGTACAGAAAGTCCTTTTTTTTTTTTAATGTTGTACAGAAAGTCCTTTTTTTTCTTTTTTTTTTTTTTTTTCTCCTAGATGTGTATTATTTCCATTTAGCCCTGAACACAGAGATACATTATTGCTGAATAAGAGACAAATTTGTTTCTCGAGCAGCTGTTTTCACAGCAAATGTGGAAGAGAATATGCTCTAATAAACAACACGGCCATCTAGTGGTGAAGCTAGATGTAACCCTGAAACCCTGACTTTTTTGTATGTTTATGGCTGGGGATGATTTAAACACACAAGAAGATGGATCTCTTGGACTAGGAACTTGGAATTGACCATTATGAAAGCAAATCCCATATCTAAGTCTACATACTCAGGAGAAAAAAGGAAGTTCCTCTCCCATCTCAATACACTTAAGGCATCAAAACTTGACATTCAGTTCATGGAAATTTTTGGTAATTTTGTCCATTTTGAATAGCTTTTTATTAATTCTTTTCTTTATTGACAATGCACCATCTTCTTCCACCTAAAGAGTGCTTTAAAATGCTATAATATATTTTTACCTACATCTTTGACTTCACAGTTTTACTCTTTTTTTTCAGATCCTTTAATTTTTCATTGAATTTTAGGCCCTGTTCAATTCATTTTGTCTTTTCAAACTCTAATGGCTGAGCAGTCAAAAATCTGTGAATGCATAATCTTCTAGTGCACTTTGCTCCACCTGACCATTATTGCATATTTTCCATACCTGTAGCCCTGCAATTATGACCATTGCCATTACCAGTAAAAAGCCATAGGTCTTACATTGCCTTGGCCTGAGCTGATTTTATCTGGTTTTAATAATTCTCTGGTGCTGTAATGAATATTGCCTAACTTGTTTTAGTTCAGGTACTGTGAATAACCTTTATGGTAAAGGTCTGACAGATCTGGGCATTCTTTCATTCTCTGAGGAACAATAGCCTTTTAACAGCAATTAAGCTGAGGTAGTCAGTGGTGCCACTTTCAAGCTTCAGCTGACAACCAGGGGAAGAAGCAGGCTGATAAGAAAGCATGTAAAAATAGTCCCAAGTGAATGTCAGTATCGAGGAAGAAGGGACTCCCCACACTGAAAGTCCTGATGGAAAAAAAGCTCAGGATGCTGATGACCTGCTGCAATTCTGTTAGCCTCATCCTCAGCCCCACCTCTCTGCATGATGGACTTTACCTTGTATTAACCTTGTATTTTCTTATATATAATTTAGTGACACCACAAGTGAGGCTTTTCAGTATGAATTTGGACTATGTGTTAATATTACTGCAACTACAATAATCAGTTAGTTGTATTTTAATTATACTGTTAATATCTTTATTAGGTTTTAAATAATTGGCTCCATATATCATGTTCTGTTTGCCATAATGATTCGTTGAGTATAACGAATAGTATATGCCCATCTCTTTTTGTCTTTCATACTGCCACCTCTAAGTCAGGATTGAGAAGATCTATTTTTCATTTCATTTCATTTCAATTCATTTCATTTCATTTCAATTCATTTCATTTCATTTCATTTCATTTCACTTCATCCTTTTGATTTCTCTTGGAGACACAGTTAGTCTGCATGTCTTGGCAATACTAACTTTCACCTTCTGAATAATTAAAACGTATCATACAACACATATACTAAAAGATAAAATATTGGAAGAACAATTTGGACTGTAAAGCACTTACTCTCCTCAGCTTATGAACTCCTGGAACAAAGCTTAAAATATCTTGTATGAAATCTGTAATGCAACCTCTCTCCCATTTGATATAATTTTTCATCATAAGCATCATTTACATCTTCTAACAATTGGAGGCATATATCTTGGGGCTATGTAATTTTATGGATCCCAACTATTCTATTTGGGGTGCAAAATGACTGGGATGACTCTCAAAATCTCATCCTTTGTGTGAAAAGCAATGTTTATTATTAATTTCACAGATGTGTAGACTGTGTTGTTATATCTTTATTCCAGATGTTTAACTGTTCTAGCATCTGAAAATAGGTGAAGTATATAATGTAGTCCAAACACCTTCTATTGTTGGTTGAGGTAAATTTTCTTCTTCTGATCCAGTATTAGCAGCTACTACCAGTTAGAGGAAAATATATATTCAAGCTTGAAAGCAAATATATTTGGACAAGTGACAGGTGGGAAAATTGTTTAACAGAAGCTGTCTGAGTTCTAAAAAACCCTCTAGGACCTGAGAAGTGTCAAAGAGAAGGACTAAGTCAGGGCATTCAGATGGTGAAACATGCTGCAGATGCTGGCTGTAATGACAACCTGCAAATCTGTCTGTCAGATGATTCCTTTAGATAAAAGTAGAATGTATATATTAGAGTGACATTTGTAACAGCCTCTTCTTGTTTGAAATAACATCTTTTATTCTGAACGATCCTAATTTATTTCTTTCTCCTACTGTCTTCAGAGGCTTCTGTTTCACTAGCAATTTTCCAGACTACTTTCTCTAATAATAATAATAAAAAAATAATAATAAAAAGATGCATTGGAAAATGTGACTTGTTTAACAAATACTCAAGAATTTGACCAAATTGTTTAATCCTCCTTTCATGAAAATGATTCTAGATAATTACAGAACCAGAAGACTTTTTATGGTAAGAGCAGAATGTTCCTTTCTGTTCATATTCAGATGTTAAATGGGTCCCTATTTTTTCAATTCCTATTAAAAATAAAACTCCAGATAGAATCTCAGAATCATGAAATCCCTAAATCCTTATCAGAAAATGGAAATATTATTCTCTACTTTCCCTCTTTCTAGTATGTTTCTTAAACAACAGCTACTAACTTCTGCTAAATTGGGGACTGGATTAATTTTTGGTATTACTCCATATAAGTTCTTACAATTATCAGGACACAAGATAAACTGGTTACAGTCTTTTAACATCATTTGGATAATCAGAATTGGTTTGTAGTCCAAACATATGACCTCTGTCATATCAGTGATAAGAAGATCCTATCTATCTATATGTTACCAGGGTCATCCTATATTAGAGCAAACAAATAATTTAATTTTGGCTAAGAAGAGCCCAGCGAGCAAAGTACTTGCTAGTATTTACTTGCTGTCAGTGCAGCAGGAAGGGGAAGAGCCAGGTCTGATTGCTTTTAAGACCTTGTCTTTTCTTAGGCTATTACGTAGAAATTACTTCCAAGCAGTAGAGTTTGTGTTGCAGGTGTATTCAGCATGACTGAAATATCAACATCACCCTTGTCATTGTCCATAACAAACCAGAACAAAGTTTTACTCTCTCAATTATTGACTTTTATTATTTAGAAAAAGCCTTATTGCCCTGCTGGGATGTCAGTGAAATGCTTCATAAATTTCCTTAATGATTCCCTTTCCCATCATTATGATTAGTAGTGCCAGTTGTTAAGGATATTTTCTTCCCTTAAAGCTAATGCAAATAATATGCTCCTTAGTAATTTCTCAATAATGTTGTTAGAGCAGGGCAAAGCCAAAAAAGCCAAATAAAAATATTTTCAACCAAGGAAATTTTTCAAGAGTTTGATAATTTTTAAGAAGACACACCACCAAAAAGACATTTTTCTTCACCACCTAAGAAAATGCTCTCTATCACAGCTTCATATGTTTGCACATGCAGGTTGAGAGCACTCATTTTTACCCTAGTTTCAAGTGTGCGTTCTGATGGTGAAGGGAGGGGATTCTCGTTTGGCCAGCTGAAAAGAGAATGGAGCAGCTGCTAAACTGGTAGATAAATAATTGTAACAGGGACTGCCAAGAACAACAGGTCCCAAATCTATTCAAAACTAAGAAAAAGCAAAAATTTGAACTACGGTCTTCTCTAGATAAACTGAAACCCTTGCTTATTTCTTTTATCTTTGTTGAGTATTGATCTGCTATTTAGAACCAAGAAAAGTTTGTGCTGTCGAAACCAATGAATGTCTCCTGAAAGTTTGATACTGATTGACAGTTTTATATATATATATTCACAAGTTTGCTTTATTTTAGGCATTTTTCAGAAGGAATAGTATTATTGTGTGGCTACAGAACTTACTTGTTACTGACAAATAGCTAGACTTCTGTCCATTATGTTTTAGAATTACATAAATAATTTGGATTTGAGACTTAATTTGTTTTATCTTGCATTTTCCCCTTGGAAAAGCAGTAAAAAAAATATAGAAACCCTTAAAGGAATTTAAGGATCAGCTGGGGCTACAAACTCTTCTTTGAAAATTGCCTGGCCCACACCTGTGAAGTTGTGATGTGAGTTTCTTGCAGGAGAGTGTGTGCACAGCTGAGACACTCAGCTTTTTAAAATTATTTTAATTATCTAAATAGAGGAGGGATACTTCTTTCCCCCCCCCCCCCCCCCTTTTTTTTTCCTTCTAAATTTTGCCTGCCCCAGAGTAGGGTGGACTATTCTTGTTTTGTTTGGTGTTACATAAGAAATATACTATCAACATGTTATGAAGATACATTCTATCACAACAGGATGCTGAGGTAATTATGCAATGAATCTCAAGTATTTTCTCATAAATTGCTATCTTATTGTTTAGCTAGAATTAGAAATTTTGGGAGCCTTTGAAATGTATTGTGAGGTCTGTAGCGAGGGGTCATTCTTTATGTGTTTGATAGGAGCTACTGACTTTAAGGATGTAAAGAATTCCTGTTCTGAAAAGAAAATAGAGACAAGGTAGTGTGAAATGGGATTAGTAGGGGTTTACACTAACTTTTTCTGCTTTTGAGTTTATGTGTGGCATGGGAATTCCAGGGTGCTTATTTTGCTTCTTTATAGCTTAAAGTGGCAGGGGTGCAATGTGTTCTGAAAAGGTTGTGGTTAGCGGTCTTTCTGTTTCTGAGTGCTCTGTTTTATGCGTGCAACAACCTCTTAAAAATAAAGTGGTGCCTCTGTTGGCAACTTGGTGCTTCAGGGCAGAGTCTCTGAGTGGAGCTGGCAATCTTCTTTCTGCAAGTAATGGGATAGCAAGTAATGGCAGATGAAAGAAAGGAATGATGGGGGGAAAATATCATAATGATGATGTGTGTTGCTAAGCCAAATTTGTTCAAAAATAAAAAAGGACCCTTTGGAGCTTATGTTATTTCTGAGTAGAAACTGTAGGAAGGGAGTCAGATGAATACTTTGTTATAGAGAACATATAGCCATTTGGCTTGTAATGACTATCTAAGAAACCAAATGTATTGAAAACGTTTTCTTTTGCCAACTATATAGTCATCTTAATTTAGTGATGGATTATATTGCTTGGCTAAATTTATCTCTGAGATATTTTCTATTAAAATATTAATTCTGCGAAGAAAAAAATCTGAGAACATTTGGTATGGGGTAGTCTAATTAAACCTCCACATGATGTGGAGTATTTCAAGTATCAGTTAACAATGATACACCTGCATCTAACATACTATCTGCTAAGCCCCAGAAAGAAGAAACTCTAGAGTACAGAACAAGTCTCTTAAAACCTCTATCGGAGACATCTCCTTCATGGGTACATCTGCTGGGATACTTGCTAAACGCCTTGGATAAGCAAAAATACATCAGCTAGGATGGTGCCTGCTGCAGGATCTGCTAAAGCTATAGGTAATTTACAGAGAGAACTAAAATGAGAGTGGAATCTCCAAATGCAATGTAGCTGTTCATGAAACAGTTGTCTGAAGTAGCATGTGTGACCATTGAGGTGATCTGTTTCAGGGAACTGTAGAGCTCTGCATGCACGTGTGAGGAGTTCTTGGTGATGTGGTCTGGTCCTTAATAAACTAAGCTGTGTCCTGACAGTAGCTGTAATTACATGGATTAAGGATTTATAGTACAAAGAATAAACAAGATGCCTATGCACATATTGTGTAAGGGAAAAAAAAAAGCGGGGGGGGGGCCCCCCAAAGGCACACAATTCTTTGCAAAGATAAAATGAGAATGAGGAAAAATGTTGTCCTGGTTTTAGTTAGGACAGAGTTATTTCTCCTCCTAGTAGCTGGTAGGGTGCTATGTTTTGGATTAGGATGAGAAGAATGTTGATAACATGCTGATGTTTTAATTGCTGCAGAGCAATGCTTACACTAAGCCAAGGACTTTTCAGCTCCTTGCTCTGTCCTGCCAGTGGGCAGGCTGGGGGGGGGGGGGGGGGGGAGGGGGGCACACCGGGGGGGGGGGGGACACACCCCCAGGACCGCCCACCCAAACTGGCCAAAGGGGTATTCCATACCATCTGGGGTCATGTTGAACAATATATAGGGGTGGCTAGCCGGGGTGGGGGGCTGGCTGCTCGGCGTTGGGCTGGGCATTGGTCAGCAGATGGTGAGCAATTGCATTGTGCATCACTTGTTTGTACATATTATTATTAATTTCTATCTTAATAAACTGTCTTTATCTCAACCCACAGGCTTCATTTTCCCATTTCTCTCCCCCATCCCAGAGAGGGAGGGGGGAGGGTGAGCGAACGGCTGTGTGGTGTTTAGCTGCCAGCCAGGTTAAACCACCACAGATGTAAATGTAAGAATTGGGGTCAGGATTACAGACAATCTGGATCAAGTGCCTGTTCCCTCCTTTAATCTCCTCCCCCCAAGCCCCCCATTCCAGAATCTTCTGCCTGTAGCCAGGCCTGTGGTCAAGGAAAGAAAGAGAACTGAGTTCTTTTCATTATGCTTCTTGCTTTGAAAGTCTCTGAATAGGCCATATTTCAGTGTGACCTATTGAAAACACTGAGGTTTTTGTACAAAGAGTGATCTCCTTACAGAATATTGATATTCTTCCTTTCGTGAGAGGAGGCTGTAATATTTCTTGTTTCTAAAGAACATATTTCAATTTCACAGATGAGATGCATAATTCCAAAAGACTCTTGCAGCACTCTCTGGTACATAATGAGCATTCTTTAGAATTCCCATTAAAGTTGTGCCCCTTAACAGCAGGAGGCCAAAAATAGTCATAAAGCTACTATTCAAATGACATGGGGGGGGGGAAATCACATATGAAAGTGAATTGCAGGGCTGCTATGTACCAAGCATGTATTCTATGCAGAAAAGCACTCCAGCTCCCACTTCTCCATGAGAGCCTCAAATTATAATATTACTTAAAGCATGCAGTTTAGACCAGTGTCTCTTCATTTAAAAAGTTTGCACAAGTGATGATAATGTTCATAAGAACCTGATGTTGTATTAGCCTAACCAAAATACTTCTAAAGTACAATGTGTCTTATCAATGAGATTTGAATAAGATTGCATTCATTTAAAAATACATAACCTAAAAGAAACTTTGAATAGTTTTAGAAAAAAAGTGGGGAAACTGTTGATGTTTCTGTGCTTGTTTTTTTTTGTTGTTGATGTTTTTTATACAAAGCTTTACATGGAATCCATTTTGTGGATTAAAAATGAAAAGTAAAATGGTAAAAACATTCACTGGCTAAAAGGAAAATAAATGACAAATGAATAGTCAGATTCTGATTTCTAGTGCAGAGGGTTCTTTTACCCTTTAATGCCAAATAAGCATTGTGATCTATCCAGTGGGATCTGGAATGAGCTGAGCCATTCTCCATGGTAGTTGTTAGTCAATTGAATACCTTTATCCATTAGATTTCTTGGCTGTATCACTACTGACTGTGATGATTGTTTAGAAACCTTGCTCAAGTATAAATACTTAACTTTGGGAGATCTGATTTCTAAAGTTTCTTTTTATGACAGGCAATACTGAAGGAGCTTGCAATGATTTAAGCTGGTAGATACAGCTGATATTATGCCTCAACTGCAGATTTAACAGAAGCATTTAAAAATGCATTTATGTTCAAACATTACTGAATGCTTTGAAAGTTTCAGTATGAAAAAAATCATAAATATTCTGACATTGCATCAAAGTGATATTTCAATGGAGTGTAGGAAAAAAAATGTAATGGGAAGTAGATGGCAAGATTGAAAGGCTAATGTGTATTTGTTTGCATTTTTAAATGGCAAAAAAAAAAGTAAACTTATACTTTAAAATGTACTCCACTTACGACAGACTCTTGAAAATTATCTTGAGTTCTTTAATTGTTCTTTAAATGCACACAAAGTACATGTTGAACATAACAGTGGCCTACAGTTACGCTCTGTGGTGTCTGTTTAATGCTGATTCACAGCAGAAGCTACTGACAACTGGATGACTGCTGTTTCATTTGCAGCAGTTGTCAAAAGACTTGTATAGTAAGAGCCAGCATGTAGCTTTCCAAATTTAAAACTGAGGGACAACCACGGAGGCACTCAGCTAGCTAACATCAGCAAAATAGGGTGGGCCAAAATTGTGCTTGCTAATCACCGAGTTGTACTGAAAGTCTTCTCTCAGAAAAATACTAAATCAGGAAAAACATCTGTTTTGTTGGAATGTTTAATGTTTAATAAAAACTGTTGTTTGGGGAAGGCTGAATGTGTGATGTGGTGGGACATGCAGAAGTCAGTCATTTACCTGGGCAACAAGAAATAGGTCCAAATTGCAGTTCTGTTTGACTTTTTTCAGCAGGCATGTGCTCCTGAGCCCTCAATGCTCCAGATGGGTGCTCAAACCCATAGTGTGGATGGCAAACTGGGATATAAATATATACGTATTTTTCTTGCACTCTTTCCTGAGGTCTTCAAGGATATCATTTTTGTTTTAATGCAGGATGAAAACTTTGATATTTTCTCATGAAACTGTGTTCCTGTTCTCTAGGCAGCCCTGGAGGACTGTGAATGATAGGTATCTCAAAACCTTCAAAATACCTCACATTGTTTCTGACAGCCCTGACAAACAGAATGCTATTAGCTGAGTCCCAAAGGACAGGTTAGCAGACCAGCTAATCCCCTACTGTGAACATATTTATTGTCTTCATTGTTTTCAAGATTATGAAATTGACAGTTCCAGAGGGCATGAGTTCTGCTGCTGTGAAACACAAGTTCCAGCAGTAATGCAGCTCTAGTTGCCCACTTACACAAAGCATAAACAGCCGTGTCATATCTGAACAGTTTAAATTTTATTATAGAAATATCATGATGTGGTTTAGAACAAATTAAAAAAATTCTTGCAAATTTCTTTCAAACCTTCAGATGAGCCTGTGATGTTAAGACCACACAGACATCAGGGTTCTTTTAGGATCAGTAACTGTGACATTTATTCAAGCTCTAAAACGTTAACAGGTATTTTTATCCTAGGGCTTTAACTGAGCTATGTCACAGTTTAGTATTAAAGTACTGTGTGCCTTGGCTGAAAGAAGGCCACAGAATATTAACAGTTCAGGAGTAGTATTAAAATACCATCCTTGGACGGTTTTTGAACTTACCAATAACAAACATGAGACAACAATCTCTAACAACTTGTTTCTATGGAACTGTAGCTTTTTCCTTCTGACTCTCCCATTTTATATGACAAATTGATTTATGAGTTGCTAATAGATACTTAACTTTTTCCCTTCAGCCACTGGGGGAGCTAAATAATTTTTCTTCATCTAAATATATTTTTAATACGTGGTTCATACAAATGCCATTAAGGTGCTTTTTCATGTGGTTGGGGATGTTGCAACTTTATAAAAGCCTATTTGAGTGTTATATTCTATTTCTGAAGTAATTATAAGTGGATTACAGTTACTGGTCATGTTTCATAATAAATAATTGTAAATACAATTGTAAAATGATTAGAATTATTTTAATGAACATATCGCATGCTGTTCTAGACATGGATAAAATCTGAAGCGTAACATAAGAGACCTCATTCAGTGTAAAGAGGCTCCTCCATGCTGCCCTATTTTCATCATTCTGCCTTTGAATCTTGGCATCAGAGCCACCTTCCTTTTAGTTGAGTAAGAACAGATGGGTCTCCCATTGCAGCCGGTCTCTCTTATCCCGCCAGAAGGTTCACTTTTAAGTCGCATGAGGCAAGAGTTAGTCTCTCTCCTTGTGAAGTTAAGCGAGCTGTCAATCTCTGCCCCTGCTGACTGAGGAGCAGGGAACCGAGATCACAATGATGGGAGGAAGCCACACTTCTGACGTGCTCAGGTGCTGGAGAGAGATTCATTAGAACTAAAATGCTGTTCTTAAAAGCGAGTAGTTGCTTTTGTTCTCTGCTAGCCTCATGTCTCCGCTCCTCGGGATAGCTAGACCATATATCCAACAGCAAAAAGAACCTAGCCATCAAACATAGGCCTAGGATGAATTTAAAAAATAATAATAAAATGGTGGAACAATAAATTTGTGGCATCTCTATATCTGAGTGAGATTAGAAATAATGTGCTGATGCTCACCAGTGAATCAGTCATGGTGAATTTTAATAGATTTTCATTTTTTCTTGAGTACCAGTGTTTCTCACGGCTTTCAGTGTTTAGTTAGCTAAAGTAGAGGTATAATGAAGAGTGTATTTCTCTTCTCAATTTCCTTTTCACTGTTGAAATACTCAAAATCATGATCTAGCTTCTAAACTATGTTCATGTCATTGAAAATAACAAATTGGAGCATAGCTGTTTTTGAGAATTTACAGAGCACAGGCAAGTTGTTTGAATGCCTATTCACTTCTACAGGACTTTAGTAGGATAGGTTTCCATACTAAGATTTAATATTATGAACTCCTACATGCCAAAATGAAGCAGCCACACCACAGAAAATCTTAAATTCATTTTGTACCTGTGGAAACTACCTATTAGGTAGTTTTGTTTTAATCTGTGGAGCTTTGAGGTGTCTTTTAATCCTGCTTTATCCAGCTATTATTATCTGTGTATAAGGAATGGATATTCAAGTCACGGTTGTGCAATGTGAATTCAAGACTTTAATTTCCCATGTTACACTCTATAAAGTCAGGATAATGGCCTTCCACAGAGATGGCATAAAGGCAAATACCTTATTGATTGTGCAGCTAGGTAATGGGTATTTATGAATACCTAAAATGGATTGATAAATTCTGTGGTAAACTCCAAACTTTTCACGCTAGTTGTGCATGGCTTGCAGCTGAGCAAAATTCAAACTGCAAATATCCTTACCCCGCGTGCCAGGGAATTGCTGATTCTGCTATACCCACAGTTGCAAAACAGGAATACATTAAATAAGGTTATGATTGTGCCTAAGCACAAAGAGCCTCTAGTTTACTTGTAAAGAGAGTGGAACAAGCTTGTGGCAGTTTTGGGAACAGTGTCTTGGGAAAAGCAGGAGTATGAAGAGCTGTTTGCTAGCAGGCTGAAGCTGTTCAAACACCGCTGCCTTCACTGGAGATCTGAAAGGGGTGTTACACCTGTGAGTTGTAAAACTTGCTGCTGCTGTTGCTGTCAAGACATACAAATACAAATATGCTCAGGCATACAAATAATTGTGAATAAATCAACTCTGGAATTTGATATTCTCTACTGTTATCTGGTTATTTCTTTCTCAATGAACTAATTGCAACACCTGGAATCGATTCTTTCCCATCCACTGGGAAACTACAGCAATATCACTCCCCTGAATTTACTTTTTTATATTGTGAGTATTGTGTTCAATATCTTTTCTTCGTACTGTGATTATGATTGTACACTTTATGCATCTTTTTGCACATTTTCTGTGCATCTGAGTTCTGAGAAGGAATTAGGAAAACCTACCATGTACAGTTTTCTACCAAAAAATCCTTCAGCACCTGAAGGAACATGATAAGAACCCCAGGAAGGAAAAATCAGTCTAACGCTTTGAAGGCTTTTCACTAGCTGATGTCAAACCAATTTTGAGCAGTTCTCTTTCTGTTCTTATATCTAACTCCATTTTTATTTTCCTGTGGACAATCTAACCTGCTCTACAAAGATGACTGCTTGACTTTATCACTGTACACCTTTATTTTAGGGCTTACAATCAGCATTGCTGTTCTCCAAAATGATGGCGATGGTCATTGCTGAATACATTTCTAGAGATATTTATCTCAAGAAGTGGGTTAAGGATTTGATTAAGAATTCTTATGCATAGCACTGAGTTTCTTGCCCTTAGGGTAAACAGAAAACTTCAACAGTTGTTTTCTGTAGTGTGACTTCTAGAGTCAATGAAAGACATTGGGGCTGTGTCATTGCTGCAGGATCATATATCAATCATAAAACAATTTATCTCTGTTTAGACAGCTCTGGAAGGCTGCTTCAGAATCTTTTGTGGCTTTACAGTGTCTGTCCTAAATCTGCGATATTCATAAATAATTTATCCAGAGTTGTATGAGACTTTAACAGTTTTCTTGTGAGGTTTTGCCCTGAGAAGTATTAAAGTGAACTGGGGAATACATGTGTGACCTGTTGTTTGATATCCACACTTAGACAAACATTCTTTGAAAAATTGTCTTGCTTTTTCCCGGTTCACAAAAAAAAAAAAAGTTTCATATAAATTAGTTTTAAACCTTATTGAGATATCACTGTCAAACTGCTTTGATTAAAAACTGAATCACCTGTAACCTTAGTAAGTAACGTATACCTCATTAAATGTAAGTTGTAGGCTTTCCCTAGGTTACAACAGTGTACTTAAAAATAAAATAAATACATAAAAAATTGATTGTTCTCAACTTCTATGAGCTGTTAAGGCAAAGCTATTAAACTTCGATCTGTGGTGCTATAATGACATGTACAACAGCTAAGGTCATGATTTTCTTTTAGCTACAAAAGTAGATAACTTCCATGACTTTGTAGTGTTTAGAAAAACATTCTGTAATAGGAGGAAGAAATGATTTGAAGCTCTGAAATATTCTAAATCTATATCAGCTATAAACATTTTGAAAATTCAGTATATTTCCTGTTAAAAACAGTGCATCAGCACTCATTAGAACAACAACATGTCACTACCAATTGCTCAGGAATAATGGAGGCTTCACAAACTTTTTAAGCATGGTAGCAGAAAATCTCACCAGTTATGACAGGTATAGATTGCTAAAAATATTTGCAGTTGGAAATTGAAGGTCACCAGCCATTTTTAACTGATAGCTTTGGAGTTTTACAATAGATCTCCTTCTGTAAAACAATCTTTTTAAAGAAGATATGCATCACTTCATTGTCCAAGTTAGGAGTGATAACCTTAATGTGATTTGTTGATTCTATTAGAGTAGTGCCATTTCACTGAATATTGACGCAGATGCCCATGCAGCTGCACTACAGCATGAAGCAGTCCTTCCTTTGCAGTGTTGCAGACAACCCTGTGACATTTCTGCATGGACTGTCTTTTATTAATTAGTACTATTCCCCAGGTTTTACTTCACCATTCTAATGAGCTTGCTGAGCAGATATTTATAAATCTCTGAAGTATTACTTGACAGCAGAGAATTAACTAAAAGTATCTGGTACTTGTTAGCTGTTTTAATTATTATGAGAAATATTGTGAAGTCTCATTCTTATTGAAAAAATCTCATTTTTATTGTCAGTTTATCAATGCTAAAATTTGAATTTTCCTTTGCATGTATTACCACAGTAACTTCATGCCATGAAGCTTTTTATTTATTTTATTTTATTTTACTTTTCCTGGGTCTGAGCCATTGCTCTGAAAAAAAGCTTTCAGTTTTGGAGGAAAATAAATGTTTCCTTCTTGGTTTCATCACCACTGTGTCTAAATCTTCCAGCAAACATCACTGCAGTTTATGTACTAACTTATGCATCACCCAACTGCTTTTTGACCAAGGAATGAATACCAAGTAGGGCATTTATACTCATGTCTTCTGATTGGCAACAAGTGCACATTACTAACAGAAACACAGAATTAGCTGCAAAGAAAGATGATCATCCTTTTACAGTTCTGAATTTTTACTAGGAATGAGTTAATAAAATGCTTCGTGTGGGCCCCAGAATAGTTCTTGTACACAGGTTATATCCTCTTCTGGTGACAGCATATGACTGAACAAAAGCTACTAATGGTTGTTATGGGATCTCCATGGTGACATATGACAATGTAAGTTACTATCAGTGATGACAGTGACAGCAAGACCAATAGATGCAGGACCAGCTGAAAGTAAGACTTCTCAGGACTTGCTCCAGGAGCTTTCCACTAAAAAGGAAAAGTAATGCTATCTGTCGTTTCTGATTTCTCACTCAGTTTAAGTGCTAAATCCATCTCAGCTCCTAGTCTGCAAATGAGCTAGGGATGATGTGCCCCAGGTGTTACCTTTTATTGTCTTTTAGTCAGTCTGTCCTGTGGTCCCCTGATCTGCCTCTATCATTAGATTCCAGCTTCGTGCAAGTTGACTTTGTTGGTGATTTCTTTCACTGGTGTCAGTCACCACGCTTCATGCCATTCCTACCTGTTGATAGTTTTGCTGGTGCAAGTCAGGACAGCATCAGGGCTTCTCTCTGCCTTGGGACAGGTTCTCTTTGCAGACTGAGTACAAGGAGGTGAAAAAGTGAAAATAATACATCTGTAAAAGCAAAGATGAAAAGAGAAAAATAAGTAATTACCTCAAATATTGCAGCATGTGATTTCATTTAGGATCTTTTCCAGTACAACCTCAAAACTAGATTTCAGTGCCCTTAGATCTGTTCAAAGCAGCATCAGAACAAGTTCATGAAATAAAAATATATTTTTAAAAAGGCTTTTTCTGTACTAAGGTAGAGCCTTCAAATATTTTCCAGACCACCACAAAAGCCAAATACAATACACTTGAAAACATATTCTTTCTTAATGCAAAGAAGATGGAACTTTAAAAAAAAAAAAAAAAAAGTCAGTTTTTAAAACTACTGGATCCTTTATGGAAAACTGTCTCTTTAATAGCTGGCATGAACAAGAAGATAATTTTCAAGAAGTGGCTATAGAAAAGAATTCTCCCCATTGGATGTCGTAATATATCATAAGCCTTGGAAAAGCACTTATGTTAGTTGTAAAATGTGACTGATGAAACGCATTTGTAGGTTTGTGCACTTTACAGATTTAAAGGCTCTTACAGGTAAGCCAAATCCTCCTCTCATGGTTGCAGAGGTTACTGTACCTAGAACGGCAGAAGGAAATGTCTTAGAGTTAACAGGCTGCATAATACCTTAATCTGTTAAGTCTTGCCTTTTCTGTTTACTTCCTTGGATGTTCAGCAAAATACCTAATTTTTCTTACATATTTGTTTTGCAAGTCTTCAGAGTTGTCAATAGTTTGCAAATACTGTGATTTGTGTTGACTATTTGTGCTCTAACTGGGAGTTGTATTCTGGCACTGTTTATTTTGGGGTTTATTTAGTGAGAGTACACTAGATATTGTTCCATTAGAAGAAGAGAAAATACAATTGTAGTATATGCCTGTTGGAAAGCAGAAGAGTTTTGTTGAGATATCCAGACTACTTGGTAATATAAGGATCTTGAAGGTGTTCTTTATTTCTGTAAACACATATGAAAGCATAAGTTCCCCTTTTTTCTACCCCTCCTTCTCTTCCCCACCCTCAGGGGTGCAGTGGGGAGAGGGGGAAGGATAGGGTGTGTGGGGGTGAGGAATCTGAATTTTCTGTTGCAGTGAAGTGGTTTTGCTTCTCTGTGCGTTCTTTGCTGTGCTGCATGACTGCAAATTCAAATAAGAACATACTTCCATGTTTTATCAGTCTGAGGACAAAATAGTCCAACCCATTTTCAGTGTAATACGTCTTGCTATGATGGACACAATGTGGGCGCTAATGAGGATTCTTCCTTTTATTCAACAGTCCTTTAAGGCCAACCCTTTAAAATGTAGACCTAAAGTGAAGAGTTTCAGTTTAAATATTCAGGTGGTTTTTTTTTTTTTTTTTTTTTTTGAGTGTATAGAGTCATTTCTGAGATCAAGCAATACTCTTTTAGGTTTCTTTAGGTTTGATTATTCTTGAGAGTACAAGGAGCAGGTGGGCAAAAACGTGCTGGGTAAACAGTTAAGTATTACTTCATGACTAGTAGAAGTGGCAAGAAAACAATACTATAGAAGTAAATTCATACTAGTTTTGAATAAATTTACAAGATAAGCCCAATATGATGTATTTTAAATTATACTACAGTTACTTTCAAGAAGTTTTTATTCATAAATGGGACACAATGAGTACCAGAAACAAAGCAACTCTTCCATACCTTGGAGGGAGATAGTCTAGAGAGTGTGATTTAGGAGAAAATTTTTCTGTCTTAAGCGTGTTTTAGGAGCAGTCATAATGGCAGCCTGGCACCAAATAGAACACAGAATGGATTATTTAAAATCCTGTAAAGGAATATATTGCTGTTCATATGAATCTTGCTACTGGCTACTATGTAAGCACTGCCCAGGGCATACATTCAAGTTTCAATGTGATCAGAGCAAAGTGTTGCACCGTGTTTGAAAGGCTGTTCACCAGTCCATATTTTTAGGTGGTAATGTTAATGCTACAGTTACTGGGGAAAGATCGTCTATTGTAGCTGTCTTCTGATGTGTTCTGAAAACACATTCAGAATGTGTCCTTCAGCTGTGGATTTTTGAGCTGTTATACCGCAACATCCGAGCCTTTCTTAGATCTGCTTGATTTTTGAGATTCAAATAGCTTCATTGTGGGCTCTGTCAAGGCTCAGAACCTTTCATCATACTTGTTAAGTTTATTTTGTCTGTTGTAATGCTATATATATATTTTTTTCTCCAGAACTACTATCGTAGCTCTAACTTAGTAGTAGTAGTAGTAGTGGTAAGCCCACTGCTATGTGTAGAGGGTTGTGGTTTTTTATTCCTTACCTAATACTTATATTCAGTTTCATCTGCCAATTTATTATCCAGTTTTGTAAAGTCTTACGTGTGTCTTTGCAGTCAACCTTAAGCTCTTCTATTTGGAACAACAAACTTCATTATCTATCACTTCGTTGTTTATTTCCTTTTCCATGTAACTTGTAATGTTGAACAGTGTGTAACCCAGCATGTGTAACTCTTCACAGCCTTTCTCTGCTATGAAACTCCACCTTATCCTATCTTTTAAAAAATTCTATGTTCACGTGAGGACCTTCCTTTTATCACATGACTACTTAGTTTCTTTAAGAAGCCTTGGAAACTAATCTTGTTGAAAGTCTTGTAGCTGACTACCAGCTGGATCTCCCTTATCCGTAACCTTGTTAACTATTTTAAAAGCCAATTCCAAAACCTAACGGTGCTCTTTCACTCTTGAAAAGTCAATTGTCAATTTGACTATCTGATATACTTAACAATGTTTCTTTTAATGTGGTGTGGAGATCTGTGGTGTTTTTTGTTATTTTTTTCCCTTCCCCCCTTTATGGTAGTTTCTTCTACCTTTCCTAGCGGAAATGTCAAGCTTAGAGTGTTTATTTTGTAAGATTTTTATCTGGAATCCTTTAAAAAAAAAAATGTCACTTTTTGTTTTCATCTTCAAATAGAGTAAATGCAGTTAAAACTTACCTGTGTGTGCAAAACCTCATTTAAAATTGGTCACCTGGATAATGCCAAACAACTATTTTGGCAGCATGCAGCTCAGCATGTTGAACTGCAAAAGTATTGGGATAAGTACTGACATAGATGCACTTCAACAGTAATTGCCTCTGTGCTTTTGAAATTGGTTCATAGATCCAAATGAGAGAGTTGCTGTTGTGTCTTGATTGCAGTGTAGAAATACCTGGGAGCTTCCCTGAAGAAGAGAGATGACCCTAATCTTCAACTCCTTAGAGAAGTATTCTAGTTATGAGGCTAGTTTAAGTAAGAAACCATTACTGGTGCTGCTGCCTTTGGGGGCTGCATGTAGTTGAAGAATATTCTTAGAATCATGCCTAGATAAACTGATAAGGGAATGCTTTTTGATGATACTGATCCATGATTTGTCTTTTTATCATATGCATGGTCAGAAAAGGAGCTGTACCTCTAAGCTGGAAATTTAAGTGCAAAGGGATTTCTTTCAGGATTAGGTAGCAGTTGAAAATATTGATTATGCTTATATAATGGATAGACTATTAGATATCTTTAAAAGTGGGAATATACATTGTAACTTTGAAAAGTATTGTGAAAATGCGTAAGTTCACACTGATTGTATAAATGAGTTACACCAGAGAGTTTATTCAGAGTTGTCAGCAGGATAGTGACTCTTTCATCAAACGAAATGAACAATATTCACATAAGAGATACATTAGAACTTTTTTCTTCTGTTAAGAGGTCATAGCTGGTTGCTCAGCTGTCCCAGTAGTGATGATCTATGCCATATGGTTTCCTTTGGATGATGAAGTAGAGAGCTATGGAAGCTCAGAAGGCAGGCTTCTCTGAGAATCAGCAGTGAACAAAAATATTTTTATGTCCTGTGCACTCCTGTGGATGTCAGTGCTGAAGAACTTGACCTTTATTCCATTCATGAAGTAGAATGCCCTTAGTGCATCAAGGGAGACACTTGGATGTAGTTCCTGATAAAAAGGAAAAATTTGGCAGAGTCTAAATGGAGAGTCACAGTTCTCTTTAGGCTATCAGTAAAGCAAAACTGTTCTGTTCTCTTTATATGTCAGTTGTGCTGAGAGATACTATCATGGTTCCTTTCTTCCTGTCATGTTAGGCCAGTGAAAAGAAAAATTTACTTTTCTCAATATCTTTACCCTCCAAATTCCAGAAGACATAAACATAAAAGTACAATCTCTGTCACGATGATAATGAAAAATTCTAGTCTATGAAATAAGTGAATGCTTACGTTGTCTTTGCTTACTGTTTATTGGTAAAAAGCCAAGATACCAATGTAGATTGTGCTGCTCATTATGCTGAGGAATTGATTCATCAAAGCTTCTTAGGTTACAATTCAGTGATGGTTTTACTTTTGTCCAGAATTTGTGTTCTAGTTAAAACTCCAAAACAAACAAACAACAACAACACAGCAGTTTTTGAACTATTATTTAAAAATAGGATTAATTACTGAAGTTCGAAGTGTACTGTAGCAGGTCTTGGTCTCTTCTGGTATTTTCTTATGACGTGAAACGAAGGCATGACAATAAGGGAAATTGTCAGAGAAGCTGGAATGCTTTCAGGTAGAAATTAATTAGTAGCTTGGGTTTAACTATTGTTCTATTTGTTAGCTGAAAGACTGCTAACATCTCTGTCTTCTGAGAGCTATTTTAAAATGAAAACTTTTTGAAAGGAAGAATTTAGATGCTTATATCCAGAAGAGCACTTAGGGATGTGTGGCCCCAGTTCAGAGTGGCATTGCTCTACAATCCAGTTTAATATGTCTGGGCAATAGAGAAGAATGAAATTTAAGTCTCTGCTTTCCTGTAAGTTGGTTCAAGGCTTTTCAATAGAGTAAGCCAAATCTGAAATTCAGTGTTCCCCTGCCTCCCCACCTCAAAAGGGGGAGGTGTGTGTGTGTGTGGAGAAAGCAGAGATGATTTTGAAGTTGATAATGCTTTCAGGGACTGAAATGGGTTTGGAGGTAGGAAAGGGGCTATCAAATATCTCTCTTGTTTGAGGAAACTGGGAAACTTTGGTGGTCTGACATTGTAATTAACTCTCTCCACCTCCTGAATTATTCTCTTAAACCTCCACAGTTCCTCTCCCACAATGTTGCTTAGTTCACTGGTTCATCAAAAGCTCACCCAAAAGTAAACCTGCTGTAGAAATTATAGAAATGGGGGCATGCTGCCTATTGACAAATGTAATTTTCTGTCTTTATCAGTGGTCTGTTTTGTGGAACCTGTTGTGGTGTGTATGTTTTGCTCCCCCGCCCAAAGGGAGAGGTATATTTCATCTTGCACTGAGTCAATATAAAAGGTATTCAACTGGTGAATTGCCTTATCTGTTTAAAATTCTTGCTGTAAGGACCAAGCACTTGGTGGTATAAAGACTAGTCACAAACCACAACCACTGAAAGCATAGGCAGACATCAACAGCAGAATCTTGAGCATATAGGCTTAGTGTTAGGCAACACCTAAATGGTGCCCTGGTGTTTCCACATTAGAATTTCTCAGTCCTTATTTAGATCTATTTTTATTCTTCATGTTTTAGAGATTTGATTTCTTTTAATTGTCATGAGAAATAAAGATCGGGTAATAGAGGACTTGTAGAACAACTGGAATCAATCAGAAAAATACAACTCTACAACTGATTATAACTTCCTTACAAATAACATGCTTGTCTGGTGGATGATATATGTATGTGACATGACAGTCCTTGAGAAAACTGTTGATGAGAGTCCAAAACAAAATCTGTTCTAAACAAGACTATGCTCACTTTGATTTATCAGCCCTGTGCAGTAGAACTCACCTGTTCTAAATAAAGTATGACCTGAGGTGATTTCCAAGCAGTTTAGCTAATGAGCTTAAGGCAGCCAGTGATGAAAATATGACCTTAGAAAGGTGGTAAGGTAACCACCATGCAAATAGGATCTTCTCAGCAGCATTTAACTCAATTTAGGTCTGAAAAGCAAGAAGAGTTCTACATGCAACTGGAGTCACTAGAGCTAAGGAACTTTTAAAACTTTTTGTGAACCATTTTTAATCTCGCTTCTGCAGGGATAAAGTATGAAACTTTGTAGTTTCTCCCGTGGCAAACATGGTAGGTGAAATAAAATATAACCATATTGATCACAAACTTAAAATTAATGTACCTATATTAGATGTTTTATTACAGAAATAGTAGAGAAACAGTTTTCACACTCAGATTTTATTCATAAAGTGCATGGGTGGGCGAAGGATCCTGAAGATCAAAACTCATGAAAGGGAAAGACTTCCCAATTTGATGACTTCCATAATTTTTACTATTATGTGAGTATTTAGGAAGATAAATGTATTTGGAAGAGGTCTAATCATATTGCTAGGAAGTCAGTTTAGTGCAGTAGTTAGAGGAGGTCACCATCTTTGTGAAGAACATGTGGCTTTAACATGATATTGGAAGTCTTGAGCCTGAATACTTCAATAGTATGGCCAGGATGTTTCTGAACATTATTTTTTCTTAATTTCAGAGTTAATATGCTATTAACTTTCACCATTGTGTGCAGCTCCATTATAATGCTTTTTGTATCAATGTTTTCCAACTTCTAATATGCATTCTTTACATCTTGTTATTCACTCTACTAACCTTTGATGTCAGTCAAATGTTTATTCCCGAGTAGAATAAAAGATATGTAGTAGGGATAAAATGTCTTGAATTAAAGCTGTACCACCTCAAACTCTTCAATTGGCATTAATATTTTTAGGATCAAGCCATTAATCAGCTCAATCTTATGATTGTGTGTGGGAGCTCTTTAGTCAGAATGCTCTGTAAAACTGGCTGTTTAGGTTAATCCTCTAGGAAGCATTTGTAAATTAGTATAAAATGTTCCCTCTTCCAAGTCAGCTGTTGTACAGAGGGCACTGAAGTATAATAATCAGCTGATATATCTTATGGGTATAATGGCTGACAGAACCTATGGAGTTTTACTTGTGGGGGAATTTATGCTGTTGCAGATAAAATGCCAAATTGGAGTTGTATCCTTCACTGTAGTGCAGATATGAAATTATGTTCCCTGAAATCTAAGGATATTCTTTAAGTCTAGAAACAAGCACAATAGCTAAACTTGGATGAAAAAGTTGGGATGGAGATCTAAGTCACAATGCTTGTCCGAGATTTTGTTATTATTACTTTTACTTTTGAAGTTAAAAAAGAAATAAGAAAAAAGAAAAAAAATCATGATTACACTTGTGAGTGTACTTATGTTTTAAAACAAAATTAGGAAGAATGTATAGAGTCTGTAGCTTGAAGAACAGGCTATTTTTTTATTATTATTATTATTTTTTACAAATAGTTGCAAAGCAAAAAAAGGATTTACTAGGGTATTAGGTAAAGGATCTATTTTTATTGTGCGTCATTGTCTAAAACAGAACATTAACTTAACAGCTCTATACTTCTTTTATGCTTATTTCAAACTTAATGCTTGTAGTATTCTTCAAAAATGACCATTATTTTTAACCTTAATTAGTTTAGCAGTTCTGCTTCTAGTTGTCTCTAGTCTGATCTTGTTGGATGCCCCTTGCTGATCTTGTAACAGGGCCTCACTCATTTTTTTTTTTTTTTTTTTTTTTTTTTTACTATATCACCATCTTGATCCTGTAGAAATGATAGAATTGTTTCACGATGATATTCTGAATAAAGGAACAAGGCAACTTAAATATATACCTTCTACCTCCATTTTCAGTTGTCTTTTAGTATCTTGATCATATGGGTCTTAACAGTTTTCCTGTCAGCTGTTAAATTTTGTTGGATTTTTATATGCAGTTGCAATTCTAGTTGATAAATTGTTTTTAAACACTGGCTATAAACAGTGGTGCTTGTATGCAGCAGAACCTGCATACTATAGTCCAGTTTTTTTGCATGCCCATATCCAATAGTCACTTGAAGTGACTTCTTGGATCATTAACTGCAGTCTCCTACTGAGGGAATCCATTAGATCACATGATTATTCATCCCTATTATTCATCTCTGATGTTTTGCCCTGTGTGGGAGAGTTCCATTAGAAGTAGTGATAGAAGAAGTTCAGATTCTCTACATTTTCATTTTCACTTTGACAGACATTTCACTCTCTGAAGAGAGGATCTTTGAAATTTTTATAGTTAAACATACTGAGATGTTAACAGTAGAAATTGGAATTCAGTAATGCTTTTGTTCACCCTGTTGTATTAAGGATAAGATCTCTCTGAAGGATTTTATAACGAAAACCTTGAGGAATGCTTGGCAGATCTAATCATGTTACGTACTTTACAATTAAACAGTCCTACATAAGTTAAGTGATAAGTAGTGCATGCATGTGACTCCTGAGTATTTCTCCTTCACAATGCTTTGAATGCCTCCTGTTTTTTTCCTCCCACTGTGACAAGTTATCATATCACATTGACAACCTGGAGAAACTCAAGACCAAAACCGTAACTTTAAGACGTTGATTTTGGAATTTCCAATTAATTAAAATGCTCCTATGAAGCCCACAAGATCTTAGTTCATTTGAAGGCATTTCCATGCTTCAGTGGAATAAATCTTCCTGAGAAATGCACATTGTGTTTTGGAGCGACATGATCCCTCTGGGGTTTTAATGTGGAAAAGCTGTGCTGCATGCTGTTTTCAGGTAAAAAACCGTCGCTAGGCTTTGTGACGTCGCTAGGCTTTGTGACGTCGCTAGGCTTTGTGACGTCGCTAGGCTTTGTGACGTCGCTAGGCTTTGTGACGTCGCTAGGCTTTGTGACGTCGCTAGGCG